>VMDR010005944.1:0-48273 GCA_007922815.1 Macrotus californicus
AAGTGTCTTCATGAAGCTACTACAAAGCCCCCATTTTTAGCCTTCTGCACTTCAAATAACTTATGTCTGTTATGTCTGTTTTTAATCTCTAAAGATATTTTTGCTCATTAGTCATCATGGGTAACATATTCAAATTGCATTTCTAATTCTAGAAAATATATAAACGACCATTTTTCTTTATGAAAAAATGCTCATTCCTCTTGCTCTAATAATTTTACATTTAGCGATTTAAATAATAAAGTAATAGTAGATATGGAAATGTGTGTACAACAATGTTTATTACAGCATTATTTAATATAATAAAAAATAAGAATCAACCTAAATTTTTCATAATAGGTGAATGGTGAAGTCAACTATAAATGAAGTTGGTAATGACTTTGAAATGACAGAATTAAACCTAAGGCTATGAAATAATGAAGAAAATAGTACATAAAAATAATGCATAGAAACAAGATAGCAAACAAATAGGTCAAAACAGTCACAGTGGTTACCTCTAGCTTGGTAAGTTACAGAAAGAGGGTTTTTTTTTTTTCTTTGACTGAAATTGCTAAATCTACAGTGAATTTACATTGCTCAGCTGAGGAGGATGAAATCAAGGTAAAAAGCAATCTAGTGGTGAGGGACAGACTCTAAGTCAGGAGTGACAAACCTAGAATGCCCGTGGAGACCTTCAGATAGCAAGTGAGTGATGCAGGCTTGTGGTTGTCATGCCTTCAATGACGTATGAGTGGTGGAAGCTGAGTGACATCAGCTGACGAGCCCCAGCTCAAGCAATGCTGCTGGTCACCACTCTGTTGTCCTGTGGGCAGGAGTGTGGTCCAGCACAACTCAGTCTTATTTTTCAAGGGACATCAGAAAGGTAGACTTATAGGTGAAATCTCCTGATTTTTACATACATAATGCCCCAGTGGGTGGATGGGTTGGTTTGGCCCAGGCCACCAGATTTTATCTTTGACCTGTGTTGTGCAACAGAGCTTTAGAGGAGAGGGAGATCACTGTGAATGGAGTGGTTTAGGAATATGTTATATTCCAGGCTGTAAAGAATCAGAGCTAGAAGGGAGGGGGCTGGGACTGCTTGTTTATTAATTTACTCAATACAGTTTTATTTAATGTTGAGGAAATGAAGATTAATCATACAGGTTGGTGTTCCCCTAGCTAACATTTCTTACCATAAGGCAGGCATTAGGGTATACCATATTATATCATATATTATTTTTTTGTGATCCTCACAACTCCAAGGGGTAGGTGTTATCATTGTCCCCCATTTTCCACAAATGAAAACTGAATCTTGGAGATGGTAAGTAACTTGTCCAGGTCATGTACCTGACAGCAGAGCCAGAAATCCAGACCTCCACCTGATTCTGGACCAAACCTCTGAACAAGTGTGTTATATATTGTGGGAGATCAAGGGAAGAAGAGACACCTCTCAGTAGCAAGAAAGATTTGTGGATGGAAAGACACACGGTCAGAGAGAGCTGTGTTGGGTGAGGGTTGAAAACAAGCTCTGGCAACCAATTGATAAAGGTAAGAGCTAGGAAGCCACTGGTCTGGGGCAGAGGTTGAAAACTAAAGGCTGGTAAATGAGAAATAGTATACAGACAAACAGTAGTCTTTAAAAAGAATTTTTAAAAAGAACTTCATAATTACTTGTCAATACTTTAAAAATCAGGAGAAGTCACACAGATTTGAATGTCTAGCTCCTCTGGGAAATCATAATACTTAGTAACACTGGGCCCACAGTCCCTTATGGCAGCATTCAACCTTTTTCATCTTGTGGCACAAATAAACTAATGAATAAAATTCTATGGCACACCAAAATATATATATATATTGCTGATCTGACAACAAATAGATATAATTTTTATTCATTCACACTGAATGTGTTGTGTTGGCTGTTGTATTTTTTTATTTTTTTATTTGACAGTCTAAGGGAAACTAGATCAGTGTGCCTGACTAAAGAGTTAGGTTTGCATGGTTTAAAATTCTTGCAATCTACCCGGGCACTGAGGCACACTGGTGGAATAGTGGTCCCTTACAGTGACAACTGGTGAATCTGGCAGAGGCTGCTCAACTTCCAATGGGGTGTAAGCTCTCCTCTTTCCACATGGCCTACTTTGTTCATTTAAGTTCCAGCCAGGAATCTTCAGACACTTGGATCTTTTTTAAAGCCTTGGTCTAGAAAGTGAAGCATCAAAGTGTGGGAAGGAATAACCAAATGGAACAAGGCAGAGCTGGGAGTATAATAGGTAAGGGTGTTTGAAAGTGTGGGCCCAGAAATACACTTTCTGAGGACAAGAGACCCTAAGGCAGAGGCTGTTTACCTTATTCCCTGTGGGCTGGGTTAGATATGGACCCAAGATCTTCAGCTGGGGATTGGAAGGAAGTGGACTGGGTGGAGAGGGGGCATTGATTGAGGGCCCGAATGAGAAAGTGGAAGTTTGAGGGACATGGAGAATTTAGACCACAGGGAATAAAAAGTTAATGTGACCACTCAGTGGCTCACTCAAGATTCTGTTTCCAGGAGAATTCTCTGGTTTGCTAAGTGTTCATGATTGCCAGGAAAACTAGTTAGAAAAAAAGGAAAAGAAAAAATCCAGACCCAGTCTCTTTAATGCCTCTAGTTTTGTTTTCACACACACGGGCAGAGTGATTTCTTTACACACTACTTAGGTACTGACCTAGGGTCCCAATCAGTTCTGGGCACCTTAGGGAAAACATTTCCTTAGATTAAAGGAATTTTGGACAGGTTATTACTTCTCTAAGCCCCAGTTTCTTCATCTGTTAGAAGGTTTAATAGTCTCGAATTTTCAGAGGATAAAGATTAAGTGAGTGACTGGAGGAATATGCAGTGCGTGGCTCAGACTAGGAGGGAATAAATGATTGACTTGTGATGAGCATGGGTGGGGCGAGGAACCTTACTGAGGTGTCGTCCCTGAGTCTTTACAATGACCGTGTGAACAAGGTGTTATTTTCTCCGTTAAACAATAAAATGAGGAAATTGAGGTTTAGAGAGGTTTAGTAATTTACTCAAGGTCACACAATTAGTAAGGGGCAGAGGGGAGAGACTTACTCAAAAAGTGCCAAACTATGCCCCCAAAAAGTACTAGTATCTGTCTGACATTTTAATGACATTATTATAACATTATTGGCTAGAAATTGAAACAGATTCAGTTGTATATCCTGCTAAAATCTTGAAGTCACCTAGTGTGTGTCCCTGGGCCAGTGGCCTAACTGCTCTGAAACTTAGCTTCCTCACTTGTAAAACTTTGTGTGTTTAGTGTATAAATTAAATGAAATAATACAGTTGAAGTACTTTGTAAGCAATCAGCTAACATGTTAACTCTGGTCACGTTTACTGGAACTGTTACTGTACCAGGGATGCAAAGGGGAATGAAACGTGGCCCTATGAGCAGTGAAATTTTAACACTGAGGAAGCTGTTACAATGGAAGAATAAATAATGTGATTCGGGAGGGAGGAAGATCCAGATGTGGTGGTGCAGATACGGATATGGAGGGAAGGATGGTTGGGAAGGATTCGGCTGTGCACTATGGAGTAATCTGGATCTCAGAGGAAGAGTAGAGTTTTACATTCCAGGAAAGACATTCCAGGCAGAAGGAGCAGGCTTGTGCAAATGCAAAGAAGGCAAAAAGTCTAAAAAGGTCTGGGAGGATCAGGGAATAGCGAACAGTTCAAGTGTGGCTAGAGGGTTAGCTATATGGGCTGATTGACAGAAGCAGAAGAGAAAAATTGGGTTCGCGCTCTGAAGGGCCTTATGTGCCTTGCTAAGAAGTGTGACCACTAGCCGATGAGGAACAGATAGCAGGTCTTTCAAGTAAGGATATTTTATAATCAGACTGTTTTTGATGGAAGATAGGAACAGGGTAAAGAATAGTGAGAGGGAACCAGCCAGGAGGCTGTTACAATAGCCCACACGAGAGGTGACATACCCCCAAACTAGCCGCCAGTGAATTGGAAGTGGGTGGCGAGAAAGAGAAAGTGAAGGGTGAGAGCAGTACCACAGTGAAATCCAAGGTATGAAAATCATTCAGTCCCGTCTTGCTCACCACAGTCATCCCTAAGGACCAAAACAAAAACAAAGTGAACCTCTTTTAAAAATGATCTCTTTTGTTTGTATGCAAATAGGGCATGCCCAGTGAAAACGCAACTCAAGTGAAATGAGGAGCACAATATTTTGTCTCCAGCCCACAAAGGGCAAAAATGGAGTTGGTTTACCAAGGTGTCCTTGTTAAGCATTCTAACTCCTCGCATTAAAATTGTAGCTAACCAGTACAAGGCTTATTGTGATTATTTTCCCTCTTAAACCAGATTTGAGGAAAGCTGTTTAAGGCCCTTTTCAAAAGAGGCCGTCCCTTCCTTATGCTTCTGAAGAGTAGGAGAGTAGGAGTCTGAAGAGTTGTTTTACTGGAAAATTTCAAGTAGCAACACCATTGTGTGGTGGCGGACCTTGGCAGTCTTCCAGATAAAAGGTGTGCAAAGAGAGCTGTAAAAATTGCACCTCTGTGGTCCTGCACCACCTGCTTGAAAATTGCAAGTCCACGCTGATAATTGCATATCATAAGAGTTCTCAGCAGTCTTATGTGCATGGCTTTTGGTTGCTAAGATGACACAGGGAAGTGAGTCTTTAGGGGTGCAATGCCCTGCCCTTGACCCTGTCGTGAAATGGAAGCTTTAAAAAATCCAGTGGTTCTTTTTCTTTTTTAAACAAGCTTAGTCATATTGGCTGTGTTCTGTATACTGTAATCTATTTTATTTTAGTTAGCAGTGCATATTTTATTTATACTCTTATATAAATATTTTTGCATAAAAAGGTGTTTTCACAGATCTTCATGCTTCCCTAAATTTGAAATATGCTGCCATTTGTTAAAATGTGTTAGTTTTGTTATGTATTATATTCCCTCCTCTACACACGTAGGGAAAAAAAAATGTGGACTTAGCTCTTCAAGCGACTTTTACATTTAGCGTATTACCTCATTTTATTTCTTCTGAGGTTGTGAAGGAAATGACAGATGTCAGATGCTTTGTGAAAGAAAAGACAGTTTCTCAGAATGTGTAAGTGCATACCCTTAGGCAAACAGGCCACTTTAAATTCAGAGACCAGAGCCTCTGAGTAACCCTGAAGACTGAAAGGATAATGAGTTTGGAATCAGATACTTTGTTGAATTCTGAAAAGTGCCATCACCGATGTTGGTAGTTCATTGGTATCTACTTTGAAACTTGCTGCTATAAGTGTTTCCTCCGTCTCTGAAATATTTTACTGAGTTTTGTCCTTTGTGAACTAGTAGGCCATCTTTTGCGTATTGTATTATCAATCTTACTGATGAGCTGGAACATAGAATTATCAAATTAGAAGCTAAGGATCACGCAGTCTGCCCCACCCTGAGTGAGTTCTCTCGCCTCTGCTGACCGTGACTAATGGTCATAGACACTGTGACCATTTAAAAAGTGAAGTGAAGGAGAACCAAGGTCTCTTGGAGAAGCCTATTCCTCAGATGGAGGGCCTGGGGAATGTTTTCTTAATTGTGACCTGCACGACCTCGTAAATCTACCTCACGCTCTTAGGATGGTATTTAGTCATTAGGACATCATACTTGACTGAAGTTTTTTATGTTGCAAATCGCTTGGTGGCAAGTACCTTGGCATTATTAGATTGGTGTATGTCTCTTACACTCGCCTGCAGGCTCTGGGAAGGCAAGGACCTTCTGCTTTTTCTCCCTGGGGATCACAGGACCAGCCCAGGGCCTGCACTCAGTCAGGGCTGGTTAAGCATTTGTTGAATGAATGAAGGCAAAGTATTAAAAAGTAAAAATTCCAAATGGTACAATTGCATCTGTGGATGTTGAAGTATTATTAGAAAATGGGAAATATTACTGAGATCAAATGATGGGTAGGGACAAATGTAAAACCTGAAAATGTGTGAATTTGGGCATCGCTAGAGTCCATAATCACTCCCAGTTCCCATGGACCCCCTGGCACTGCCCCTGAAGCTCTGCCCACCCCTTTGGTGAGGTGTCTGTACACAGGCAGGCAAGACTGCTGCCCTGGACGTGCTCTTGCTGTTAGAACCCTGGTCTCCAGGGTCCACGGGGTGAGTTGTGAGTCCCTCGGTTCCACAAGCTGCCGTCTTTCTCTGGCTTAGCCTTGTTTCCTGACCTGTGGTCCAGTTCCCCACGGGTCCCTGGGGCCAGTCCCCCAGTGACGAGCCTTGTCCCACAGGGAGAAATGATGAGGTGTCTCCACCCATCCGCTGTAGATACCACACTTTGTAGAAACTCCTGATTCTGCGGGTGCCGGGATAACCCCACCCATTCTGCCCTGTCTCCTGCAGACCACCAACTGCTCCCAGACCTTGGACATGGAAAGACAGGCTCCTCACTTGCTGGGGTCGGTCTCCCTAGCTTGAGCTCTACCCAACCCCACCTTCCTCCTCTTGCCCACTCGCCAAACTGCTGAAGTCACAGCCCATTGAAAGGCCACACCTGTCCTGGCACGACCACACTCCTTTCTCTAAACTGCATACATCACGATGCTCACTCTTTTGACATTTTTTCTTATCCTTCTTTTATTGTGTGCGAATGTAACTTGCGATCCAAAGAGACGTATTTGGCTGCAGAAGTTGGGCATGTTTTATTAACCCATCATTTGATTTTGAGAGAAGGCGCAGACAAGAATCTTTCACATTCACTTCGTAGGATCTTACCAATAACTGTCTTGCCTTCCTGAGTTCTTCTTCAAGGACATCTAGACAGAAGTCTGTCATCATGTCCTAGTTTCCGTGTTCAGGAGTTGATTGAATACAAGTTAAGAAACAGTTCACTTTGCCTCTTTTTTTTTAGCATGCATGAATGATGGTTGTTAATTTGCATCATGAGAAAGTAAATAAAAGAAGGTACCCCCAGGGCAGTCAGAGAGACCAAACCAGCTGACCTAGGACCAGACAGTAGAGCCCGTAAGACTGAGGATCTCTCCCAACCTCGGCAACTCAGCTGTAGGATAGAAATACCAAGGTGGCCAAATTGGGCTCCGGCAAAGAAAAAAAGACTCAACCTCTAATGCTTAACTGTATAAAATTTGCTTTTAATTGTAAGTCAAGACTGTATCACCACCTCAAAAAAAAAAACAACTTATTACATTTCTAAGAATGTTCCTCTAGAAACGTGGAACTGAAAGCTTTTCTTTCAATTGATCTGGCCCTTAGAAAACAATGGGGCTTTTTCTTTTATTTACCTAAGGAATTGACATAAAAATCTATGGTCCCTGCACCAGAAATCTGCAGAAAATGTCAAAAGAGAAGGCAGAAATACAAAACTGGAGATTTTTCACAGCAGCGTTCATTGTGCATTTGATTACATGTGGGCAACATGGAGAAGTGAACCTTTGGACTGTGAAATTGATGCTAATTTTCTTACCCACGAGTCTAGAAGCCCTCTAAAATGTCACACCGTTAATTTAGTTACTTTACCAGGAATCAGTGCATGTGGTTAGTGTGTGTATTTTTTTTAATGAATAGACTTTATTTTTAGAACAGCTTTAGATTTACAGAAAAATTAAGCAAATAGTACAGAGAATTCCCAATACCCGCCTCCTTCCCTGCACAGTTTCCCCTATTTTAACCATCCCTCCTTAGTGTGGTATACTTGTTACAATTAATGAATCAATATCGATACATTATTAATAACTAAAGTCCATACTTTATAGTAAGTTCCTCTCTTTGTGTTCTAGAGTTCTGTGGATTTTTATGAATTTATAATAACATGCATCCACCATTGCTGTGTCTTAAAGAATAGTTTGACTGCCCTAAAAACCCCTGTAACTCCGTCTGTTCATCCCTCCTCCCATTTCCTGGCAACCACTGATCTGCTTTCCTTCTCCATGGTTTTGTCTTTCCCAGAATGTCATCTAGTTGGAATTTCACAATATGTAGTCTTTTCGGACTGGCTTCTTTCACTAGACAAAATACATTTAAAGTCCCTCCATGTCTTTTTGTGGCTTGAGAGTGCGCTTCATTGTAGCATTGAATTATATTCCATTGCATGGACTTGCCATAGTTTGTTTACCCGCTCACCTGTTGAAGGGCATCGTAGTTGCTTCCCGGTTTGGAGGTTATGAGTAAAGTTGCTGTGAATATTTTTGTGCAGGTTTCTGTATGGACGTAAGTGTCAACTCATTTGGGTAAATACCTAGGGACATGATTGCTGGATCATATGATAGTTTATGTTAATTAAGATTTATAGGAAACTTCCAGAATGTGTTCCAAAGTACCTATGCCATTTTTTCACTCCTACCAGCAATGAACGAGAGTTCCTGTTGATCCACATTTTGTCAACATTTGGTATTGTCAATTTTTTTTTTTGGATTTTATCCATTTGAATAGGTAGGTGTGTAGTAATGTCTCATTGTTGATTTACTTAGCAATCCCTTAATGACATGCGATACTGAGCACCTTTTCATATACTGATTGCCAACTGTATATCTTCTTTGGCAAGGTGTATGATCAGATCTTTTGCCCATTTAAATTATTTTTTTCAATTACAGTGTACATTCAATATTATTTTGTATTAGTTTCAGATGTATAGCGTAGTGTTTAGACAATCATGTACTTTACAAAGTGGTCCCCCTGATATTTCCGGTACCCACCTGGCACCGTGCAGTTATTAATATTATTGACTATATTCTCTATGCTGTACTTTACATCCCTGTGACTATTTTTTGGCTGCCAGTTTGTACTTCTTTTTTTCTTTTTATTGAATTTATTAGGATGACACTGGTTAACAAAATTATATACAGGTTTCAGGTGCACAGTTCTACAACACATCATCTGTACACTGTATGGTGTGTTCACCACCCCAAGCCAAGTCTCCGTCCATCACCACGTGTCCCCCCATCCCTTCCTCCGTCTCTCTCCACCCCACCTTCCCAGGCAATCACCACACTATTGTCTGGGTCCGTGAGTTTTTCCTCTTCAATTTGTATTTCATAATGTCTTTACCTTTTTTACCCACTCCCTAACCCTTCCCACTCTGGCAACCAATCTCACTCTGTATCTATGAGTCTGTTTCTATTTTGGTTGTTTATTCTTTTGCCCATTTCTTAACTTAGTCGTTTTCTTATCTTTAAGTTTTAAGAGTTCTTTGTGCATTTTGGATACCAGTCCTTTATCAGACACACATTTTAAAAATATTTTCTCCCAGTCTGTGAGGCATTCTCTTAGCAGTTAGAATATTTATGCTTTAAGGAGAAAGGGTTCTAAAAATACAATGTTACAGTAGCAGTAAAAGGAAAATTTTATAGCAAATGTTTTACGTTCTCTCTCAGGTTGTGTCAGGGAACCCTGTCTGTGGACCCAGCTCAGTTTCATCAAAAGGGGAGAGTCAGAGCCTGGAGGCTGTGCGTGACTATTCAGCGTTACTAGATGTTGTGCCGCAGGGCTGGGAATGAGAACAGAACCTGACCCTGAGCTGCTTCACTTCTAAATGAAGAACAATTTGGGAACTAAGTTTACGGTCCAATCCTAGACTTCGCTGCAGGGATTATACTATGCATAGGGTATGAATTTCTGTACATGAATCCAAGTATGTAAGAGATTATCACTTTTTAATTTCCTTATTTCAACCTAGTACCACCTCCAAGCCACCATTTGGCCAGTGAGACAGGAGACTCTCTTTTGACCCTACAGGGTTCCCTTCCTCTCCCACAGCCCAGGAAGAATTCAGAAAGCTTACCCAGTGCTGCGTAGAAAGTGGTCAAAGGGCCTCAAGTCCCTGGTCTGTCTCAGTGGCCATTGGCAACTTCCCTATTTGCCCATAGTGCTCTGTGAAGTCTGGCAGCTCTCTGCTCCCATGTCACAGTGGGCTGGACATTCTCTGCTGAGGTTGGGACCTCTGAGACCAAGGCACCTCCTCTGTAGGCACAAGCCATCCGCCATCCCTGAGGTTTTTATCCCTTGGGAGCACGGAGAGTGGGTGCTTGGTCCCACTGTTTACAGTGCCCACACACCTCTTCCCCTCCCTCCCTTCCTCTTGCCTCACAAAAGCACTCTGTCCCTTTGCTATCACCTTCCAGGGCACCTGTGTTGTGTCTTCCACGGGCTTTCATGAGAGTCCAGAAGTGCCTTTGACTATATAGGTTTCTACTTTTTCCTCTGCAAAAATCACTGTATCAAGAAAACTCAGAGAACAAATGCTAATTAACATTTCAGTAAATAATGCTGTTACAATTATTTGTGGGAACTATTTTATCTTATACTGTCACCACCACTACCTGGAATACTTTTAGGCTGCCTTTTCCATCCTCTGGCCACAGGAAGCCGCTTAGAAATCACAACAAATATATGGCTGAAGTTGAAACAGTCAGCTAAGTGTTCTTTAGATGTTTCCAAATGCCTACAAGTTTCCAATTTTGCCTCCCAGAGCTAATCCTAACTAAGTGGTCCCAGGGAAATGTCTCTTGGGCAGTGCGGAGCAAGAATGTCAGGCAGGTACCTGTTTCTCCCCCTCTGCTACCATCTGTAGCCACTCCCTTCCTGCTGCTTTTCCTTGCGGTCCTCAGCCCTGAAAACGTCCGGGAGTGAGGCGGTGGAGGAAGCAGCCCGACACAGAAAGCAGCTTTCTGAGGTTACCAGCAACTTCCTGCTCCCGAAACACAAGGAACTGACCAGTCTTCATTCTACTCCACCTCCTCAGCATTTGATACCGTTGGCCGCCATTGAACCACCGTTGCTTTTGAAACGTCTCTGTCCTCAGCTCTTAGAACTGTTGGGTAAGGCCTCCTCATCAGATTTTTGAGTGACACAAGACTAGAGGGATAACTAACACAATGGACAGCATCTGTGGGATTCAGAGTAATTTTAATTGGCCCCGAACACTGACACACAAACAAGATGGGGCCAGCAGGTGGTGATCTGACTTGACATGTAAAAAGAATCACAGTGAGCCCTGACCGGTGTGGCTCAGTTGGTTGGGCATCATCCTGCAAAGCGAAAGGTCTCCGGTTCTATTCCCCGTCAGGGCACGTGCCTGCACTGTGGTTTCCGTCCCCGGTTGGGGCACACACGAGAGGCATCCAGTCTGTGCTTCTCTCTTATGCTGATGTTTCTCTCCCTCTCTTTTCCCCTTCCTTCCCTCTCTCTAAAAACAAATAATTAAAATCTTAAAAAAAATTTTTTTTGAAATCATGACCAGCCAACCTCCCAGTGCAACTGCTTATAGGTTCATTTGATCTCTGACTCATTAATGAAAGGGATATTAGTGTCCATCCCGTCCTGTGAGCCCTCTCTTCAAAGAGGTATGTTGACAAATTCAGGGAGCCGGGTGACAGTTGGGGAGCCACCAAGTGATCAGGTCTAGGACCACATCATACGAGGGACAGTTGAAGACACTGATTGTATTTAGTTGAGAGAAGAGACTGTTCAGGAAATTTATAAAATCTGCTTTCAAGTATTTCAAGGGTTTTATATAAACCTGGAAATTAATATACATTGTTGTAGTTCCAGAAAACAGGACAGGGACAACTTGGTAATACTTATGGGGCTGGGGAGTGAAGGGTAGGAGATGTAGGATTATTATAAAGAAGACCCTTAGAACTGTCTTATCAACTAGTGAGTTCTGACGTAAGTGAGAAAGCAAACACTGGATGTCCATCTGCTGGAGGTAACATCCCGGGGGTTCTCGCTTGAGTGAGAGACTGAAATGACTTCTGAGATCCCTTAAATAACCTCGAAACCCTAAGTCTGAGGGTAAGAGAATCCCATGACACTGCCATATCGTCCTTTATTTCTGCTACCTGGCTCACGACATTGAGGGAGGCTGCTCTAAGAAGAAACTGGAATGAGTAGATGAGTAGGCAGGGATATGGAAGAGAGAAAACAATAAAATAACTTAAAAACAAAAACAAAAACAGAACCTACTGTATGCCAGAATCTGTGCTAGGCACCATATATATGTTATCCTATTTAATTCTCACAAAAAAACTTATGAGATATTTAGTATTACTTCTGTGGGGAAACTAAGGCTTGGAGAAGTTAAGTAACTTCTCCAAGAACACACAGACATTAACTAGTGGAACTAGGATTTGAACACGTGTCTCTGGTTGTAAAGCCCAGTGTGACATGTTATTTTTACCCATCCTTTATTTAATGCAAATGATATTGCTTTGAAAAAGTTTTAGTATTAACATAAAGATTCTGTGTAAAGTAAATATACTTAAAGTTAAGAGAAAAACATTGTATGACAAACAATATAGATTTTACATGGATATGAAAGAGTAGCTAGAAAGAATGAAGTTCGGGAGATACTATTCCAAATATTTTGATTGCAGAACTTTCGAATTTAGCCTATCTTATGTCTTGATGGCTGAGTACAAGGAAAGGAAAGAAACTTAAAGACAAAGTTGAATGTGAATTAATTCTCCTGTGCTTTGATAGGTGGGTAATTTCATGTGTTACAATAAGGAAACCAAATGGACCTTGCAAATAAAAAAAAAAAGTTATGATTGTAAAATCCAGAGGAAACCCCCAGGTGGGGCCTATTAGAATAAAGGATGAAGTTTCCAAGGTATGCACACAGAATGGCTGAGGGGAAGTGATGACCCTGTGAGTCAGGGCTCAGGACCCACACTGGGCTCCTATGGGTTTGAGAGGCCCTGGGGGGAAGGTGAAGGGGTTTATAGACCTGTTTTGGGAAAAATGATCATCACCTTTCCACTGATAGAGGGAAGACCTTCGTGCAAAGTTCAAAGTTAAAACTGGAAAATCTGAAAGGAAGTAGTAATGAAGACCTACATAGCTGCACAGCATGCTCTGTGCCCGGTGATTTACGTGCAAGATACCATTTGTTTTTCACAACAAGGCAGCAAGGAAGTTAATTGCACTTCGTAGATGAGAAGGCTGAGACTGGGAGAGGCTCGGTAACGTGCCCAGGGTCCAGGAGGTGAGCCAGGGTTTACTGCACCCGGGTGCAACAGCTCCAAAACTGCACTGCCTCCCCTGAGCCACACGTCTTCGCTTGAGTGGGCTTGCTCACCCCGTGCAACAATAGCAGCTTTCACTTTGTCACTTAATTTCTCCAGCCATGCAGGGCACAGCGAGCCTCCCAGAGAGCAAGGGAGGCATGCTTGAAGAGGGTTGCCTCTCTCCTGGGCTCAAACGCTGCAGACTTGGAGGCACATAAATGTCCCCCACATTGAGCAGAGGGCTTCGCCGAGCCTGATCGGGTCAGAAAAAGAAGCGATGGGTGTGTGGGCGGCATTGTATAGGTAAAGCCTGTCCCTGCTGAAGCACTAGGCTTGGAAAAATCCACTGGGCATTCACACGCATTTTACACTTCTGCTTTGACTCGTTCCCACTCTCAAGAGTACCGCTCACTTCCAGGAATTGCGGACCAAGGTAATAGAAACATCTAGATTAGCACATCTAGGAACAGATTGGGATAATAGGGAAGTAGGGGCGGTGTATATTAATTGGCTTCTAGCAGGATCTATGGAGAGGTAGGTACTCAATGAACGATTTGAGGGGAAGGTGGCACGTGAAACTCCTGGTCTCTCTGCTCCATCTGGCTGAGGACTGCGTCTTGCAGTTCTCCTGCGCCAGACACAGTGCCTGGCATACGGCTGCCCAGTCAAACCTCTGTTAGACTGAGCTGAATCTTCACCCGTGGGTCTAAAGGCTGCACCCCTGGATTTGTCCATGTGTTAGGGAATGTGCCTTTTTCATGTTTGTGGCTGGGGCTGGCTTTGGGGGGTTTCCTCAGGGCTTTACACTCACTCTCTGAGAACACATTCATAGTCATTACGACCAGTGGAAAAGCCCACCTGCCAATCTTATCTGGAAGAAGAGCCCGGCCCTTTCTGTGGTGTTATTTCTCTCTAGTCAGTTCCCCTTTCTACATTTGCGTCCCAGCCTCAGTGCTAACGTGTTTTATCTCTACAAGGAGTGTTAGGGAAAATGGGTGGCTCACGAAGTCTTCTCTTCACTTATTCTTGATGCCTCGCTTCTGTGTTCCTCTGGAATGCCACTGTCTGGTCTCTGGGAGCTGCCGAGGATGGGCCCTTGTGACAGGTATGTTCTTTTGAAGCTCGTGTGCCTGGGGAGCGTGGTGTGGAATAAAGCTGCATCTGTGGCAGATGTTCAGAGGTGGGGCTGATGGCCATCCAGGGAGGGCTAAGAAGGGGTGTGGAGTACACGCTTAATACCTGTGATTTTGAGGCTTGATTCGCAGACTGACTGCGTTTGAGGTGGGGCATTACAAAAACTGTCTTTCAGCCAGATTCCTTCCTCTGCTTTGGTGAGCTTAGCAACAGGACAGGCAGGAAATAGAAGGGGCCACTTAGCCAACAGCCTCTCTTGGCCTTAGAGTGCTGGGGGCTCCAGGTAGCTCTGCACTAGGAGAAGCTATCCAAGGATGCTGGGCCTGCCTGAGCCGCTTGTGCCAGTGGGAAGTCCGGGGTGGGGGGACAGGACAAAACCCACAGTCTGTGCAGTGGGCTCTGCTTTCTCTTTGGTCTTTTCCTGCTCTGGTCCAGAAACCTTTCCCCGTTTCTTCTTCCCATCCAAGTGTCCTGTCCCAATATCGGCCCTTCTTGGCACCAGAGACCCCAATAGCTCATTTGGAAAGAAATAGTCTGGGCAAAAAAAGAGCCCAGGCAGTGGTTTACCGTGTTCTGTATACCATGAACATATTTGCATTTGCAAATAGGCTTAAAATAATGCCTCCAGTAATTATTTAAGGTTCTGGAGAGACAGGTGAAAATAATTTGGGGCCAAGGGAACTTCCCACCACTCTCAAATTTTTATACCTAAGGAGATGACCTGTTTCTCTGACATGCACCCTCAAATCTTGGACTAAGGCTCTGAACTAAAACGAGTCTATTTAATTATGTGCACAGGTTCACAGTTCTATATTACGTCTTCTGTTTGCTGCTGCAGATACCATTAATGCTATTTATAAGAGCTGTCCTGTGCGTAATGAAAGCTTTTATAAATCTCTGTTCATTTGTTGCTTTAAATGTATGCTTGTATGTGTGCTTACTATGTCCCAGGTACTGGGATTGCACAGGGAACATAAAAGACATGGTCCCAAGGCTTTGAAGCTTTTTTTTTTTTTAATTACTTTATTGTTGTTCAATTACAGTTTGAAGCTTTTAGCCTGGAGGGAAAATAGTCACACTAAAAATGATCGTATAGCAACAGTGCTACGAAGGGGAGGAAATAGGTCTTTGTAATTGTGCTCACTGTTTAATAACTATGTCATTGAGTTTGATGTTTTAGTTACTTTGCTATCCCTGGATGTGGATGTCCCTTCCTGGTGGAGGTGAGGATTGGATTTTTATGGAGATGAGGCAGGGTAGGGGGCAGGTTGGGGAGGGGAGAACATGAAAGGTGAAAAGGTGAGCCAAGTCAGATTCTTTAAGAGAAAAACCAAGGTTCAAATACCATGTTTCAAACACCAGCTAGAGGTGGGAGTGAGGTTAGGGGTCTCTGGGCCAGGATACTAAAGCTGTGAAGAGACGGAGCTAGAGCAAAACATGTCTGAATTAGGCAAGGAGGGTGTTGGGGAGCTCAGAGGGTGGTTAGCCAGAGTCCAGGCAAGTTTTGACAAGTCGTCTTTCATGGTGGGGCAGGTAAGAGTATTTGGGAGGCAGGCAGGAAGGATAGGGCGTTAGGCTGGGCACACAAGCATTATTGGGCCCTTATCCTCATCTCTAGCCTAATATAGAGACTTGTTTCTAACTGGGCATTGACGTGTCCTCAGGCTGAGGTTTGGAAAACAGATGCCATTTTGAATATGTGCTGAGGAACAAAACTGTGTATGTCTTCTGTACTTTTCATCTCCCCATCAAGGTGGGAAAGGTCCTGTTCCCTCTTCTTCTCCTTCTGTGAGTATGGCTCCTTTCTGAGATCCATTTCCTACTTAGATAGATTCACTTGAACTTAACTTTTAATAGCTAAAAACAAAAAGAAACAAAAAAACACACATTTCTTTCAGCTTGCACTTGTATTTTAACAGGGGCTTTCAAAAATGCCTTAACCCAAGCAATGAGTAATTTGGAAATTCCAGGGTAGGGATGGTGCTTAAAATGGGGAGAGGGGGACACCTCTCAATGTGCTTCTGAAACGTTGACTTTCTCTCTTTGACCGTGATTCTGGTTCTGAGAGAGGCGGCCAGGATCGGGATGGCTGCCTTTTAGAGACTGCATGTGTGCAGATTCAGAGCACCTACAAAACTTTGCATGATGCTTACTCATAGGCACTTTTTGGCAGAATGGAAGAAGTGGTTTCCAAAGCCATTGACAATTTGAAAAAGGCATGATCTTTGACACAGAAAGGTCTGATTCTAGATGTAACTAGGAGAGCTGGGTATCTGTCTTGTATACAGACTTGCTGTTGGGAGACAGGAAAAGCTAAATGCTATCGCCATGCTATGCTCTTTCTTCTGAGTGACTGAGGAGAATGAACTCTTTGTTTTGATACTTTAATTACCTACAATACTGGAGAGTGAATAAAAGAATCCTCCGCTCCTTAAGCATTGGCATAGACATTTCTTCCTTGTAGCTGTGTTCCCCTCATACCCATGTGGAGGCACTCTGCTCTCAAATGAGTGAGGGAAAAGCCAGAAAAATTCTCCAAAAGTGGGGCCCCAAGGGGGTTTGATCCAAGAAAAGGTTGGAAACCAAGTCAGATGTACTATACAGCCTGAGCTAGAAGGAGACGCGGCTGGTGGGGGAGCTCAAGGAAAGCATCGCTCAGGATGGGCGACAGTATCCGTAGCCAGTGATCTCCCGTGTCCTCCAGACACCGGGAGGTGTCCATGTGCTCATCGAGGCAGCACTGACACATGCATCTTTTTTGTCCTGCTGGTTCAGCCTCTTCATCTCCGGTCCATGGGCCTTTTATGCTGACTTTCTCCATCACTCGGATATCAGCCCTCGCCTCTTTCCTCAGGCTACCAATAGGCTTATTTTCTGTAAACTTTCATTATATGATTATTCTGCTCCTAAATGATTAATCCCAACTCCTAATTGTCTTATCATATCAAATATAAACTCCTTATCTGACTTTCTGGTCTTGTTAAGCTATCCTACCCTACTTATAGGAGCTAATTTCTCATTGTTTGCCCGAAGTGCACCTCTCTGCCAGTCTAGTCAGCATTTCTAATTGTCCTGCAAAAAGGCCATAACCATCCCCCACTTCCATGTGTCCTTATAGACCATTATGTTTTACTGTGGCTTAGAAATTTGCCAATGCTTCTTATACCAGTAAGAAACATTAAACATAGAGTTATGCCTCTGTTCTTGGACATGTGTGTGCACACATGTGTATCAAGAATATGACTGAAATAGTTATCCATTTGAACTCAATCCAACATTTAAAAGTGGCTCGTCAGGAGACAGTAGTTCTTGAAGGCATCAGCTGGATGCCTAGGATGCAGGGTTGTACCTCTTCAGGAATCTGTTTGAAAGGTTCTCATGAGAAGAATTGTTGGAAGCCTGCAAAGCCTTTTAAAAGACAGAGGCAGAGGGCCACTGCATTGAGTTCTAGGCAATCAACAATTGCTAATGTGAAAGGAAAACAGCAGTTCTCTGAGCAAAGCTGTTAGGCAATGTAGTGGCAACTCTCAGGAGTGAAAGTTTCAGAATGAGCAGGCTTACTTGGAGCCTATACTGAGCAAAAGCCTCATCTGCTCTAACAGAAGTCTACTCTCCTGCAAACACCCCATGCCTAGCTCCATGTTCCATTCTCAGGATACAGTTCTGAGACTTTTACACCTTCACCCCACCTTTTGGGCTATAGGATTGCTCTCTTCAGAAGCCCTGGACCACTTGTAGTCAGCTCAGCAGATCCTCCAGACAGGGGGATCCTCCAAGTGTACCATACTGTACCATACCGTGCCAAAACTTAGAGAAATGGACTCAGGGTGGGGGACAGGGAAAGGTGGTGTGTTCAGGTCATCTACTTTATTTTTCTTCATTTCTTGGAATGTAGTGAGAACCTTAAAGGAAACTTAAAAGTTATAGGGTTCAACTACCTACCCAAATCAAGAATCCCTCCTAAAATGCTTGAGCAGTTCTGGTGATGAAGGAGCTCATTACCTCACGAGAACATCCACTCTTGCAGAGTGTAGCACTCTGTTCAAAGTTCTTCATTATCTGACACTGAACTCTGGTTCCCTGTAACCGATCATGGGAAGTACTGGCCTTCCAGCAACACTGTGTGTGTTGTCCCACAGGAGGGCCTTTAAATATTTGCAGACAGCTGTCATGCACTTCTTCAAGTTTATTGCCTTCACGTCTTTTAAGTGTACCTCATTTGACATACTTTCACTATTCTCTAGTGAATCGTGCTGCTCCTCTTGATAAGCTCTGATTTTTTATTGTCGTTCAAGTGTAACCAACCTCACTGAATGTGATACCACAAGTAATGTGCTCTGATAAGCACAGAGTATAGTGACCAAATTCTGCACTAAGATTAGAATTAATTTTTGGTTAGCCATGCCACACTGACATCTGTGTGATTTTACACATTTACTATGGATAAGCTACTTCTCTTTTTTTTAAAAAAAATATTTATTATTACAGAGAGGGGAAGGGAGTGAGAAAGAGGGGGAGAGAAACATCGATGTGTGGGAGATCACATAGATTGTTTGCCTCTTGCATGCCCCCAACTGAGGACCCGGCCCGCAACCCAGGCATGTGCTCTGACTGGGAATCGAACTGGCAACCTTTCAGTTCGCAGTCTGGTGCTCAGTCCATTGAGCCACACCAGTTGTGGCTGGATAAGCTATTTCTCTACTGACCATTTATTCCACTTCACAGTTGTTATTTTAAAACTTAAGTAAGATCTTTATGCTTATCCCCATGAGATTCATCAAGTTAGTATCAGACTCTCTTTTGGTGATTTATGAATATTATTAATTCAGCTGACGAACTGACCAGTAACTATCTGGCTCATTTTTGTGTCATCTGCATATTGGAAAGCAGAAGCATGGTTTCTGTGCTTTCATTCATAGTTTTACTAAATATGTGAAAGTGAAAAAGTAAAATCCCACTCTGAGATACCAGCCTATTAAACAAGAATGATTTCTGGCATTCGGTTGTTGAATAAATGAATGAATCAATCAATGAACCAATCAACACCTTGTCATCATCCTCTGTATTACCATATCCTGTTGATTATAATCCTAAATATTGCTTGAACCTATCCACTTCTTTCTACTTCTGTCCCTTCCACCCCAGGCCAAACAGCCACCCTCATTTACTTAAATGACTGCCAACTGCTTGGGCTCCTGGCATCTCTTCTGACTTCCCTGCTGCCCACTTGCTTCACAGTAGCCAGAGTCATCTTTTCAAAATGCCGGCCCGATGATGTCACTCCTCTGCTTTAATTCCCTCAGTGCTTTACATTGCTCTCAGAAAAACGACCACATCCTTAACTGACCCATAAGGTAAGCGTGGTCTGGCCCCGGCTGACCTCTCCAGTCTTGTCTCCCACCTCTCTGTTCACTTTAGCACATCAACCTTCTGTTTGGGTGCCTTTGCCTAGGAATCTTTCCAAGCCATTGCCCAACCTTTCACCTACTTAGCACCTATTCAGCCTGTCCTGTTTACCTATTGGTGCATTACATACTGCCCCAATTTTAGCAGCTTAACACAATAAACATTTTACTCTCTCTTTTTCAGTGTTGTGGGTCAGAAATTTGGTCAGGCTTCTAAGCAATTTTTCTGTTTCTGATGGCATCCACTAGGGTCATTTGGTATTAACCTAATGAATGGACTTCTCTAGAGCTTAACTGTACAGTTTGGTAGTCATTACCCACATGTGGCTACTGATCACCTGAAATGTAGCTTGTCTTAACCCAGATGTGCTGTAAGTGTAAAACACCCACAAAAATGTTGAAGATTAGGACAGAAAAAGAATGTAAAATTTCCATTGTAAATTTTATATTGATTTCATTTTGAGATTATAATATCTTACATGTATTGGAGTGAATAAAGTATATTAAAATTAATTTCACCTGTTGCTTTTTAATTTTTTTAATATGACAACTAGATGTTTTCGAATTATGTGGCTTGCCTTGTATTTCTATTGGACAGGGCTGATTAAAGCAAGGGAATGTTTTTCCATGAAAGGCCAGACAGAAAGTCTTTTCAGCTTTGTGGCCATATAGTCTCCATCACAGCTACTCAGCCCTACCGCTGAAGTGCAGAGGCAGCCAGAGACAGTAATGAAATAAATGGGTATGCCTGCATTCTAACAAAACTTTATTTATAAATACAGCTGGTGGCTAGATCTGGTCTGTAGGCTAGTTTGATGATCTCTGATGTAGACAATTCAAGCCACAGGCAGGGTGGCTGGGCAGAGATGACTGGAAAGCTGAACTCAGTTGGGACTGTTGACCCAAACGCCAACACATAGCCTCTCTGGCACAATGGTCTCAAGGGAGTGAAACATCTTACATGGTGGCTCGGAGCTCCAGAAAATGTATTCCAAGAAAGACAGAAGCTGCAAAACTTCTTTACATCTAGCCCCAGAAGTCCCAAACGTCTTCTACACATTCTATTGGTCACATAAGTCTCTGAAGCCAGCACAGATTCATGGAGTTGCTCAGATTCACACACCTCCATGGGAGGAGTCGCAAAGATGTCCACTCTTTTTTTTTTATTGTTGTTCAAGTACAATTGTCTCCATTTTTCCCCCCACTTCCCCTCACCCATGTGTCCACTTTAAATCTAGCACATTGTTCTTCAAGTCTCAGTTTAGATTACTCATATTATAGTCATCTAAATTACATTAAATATAGTCATCTCAAAATACCATGAACATCTCCTTGGTAGCACTTGTCATCACTATAATTTTATGTTTACTTGTGTGATTATTTGATCGTTATCTTGCTCCTCTACTTAACTGTAAGCAACCCCATGAAGGGAGTTGCTTCTGGGTTTGCTCATCATTACATTCCCAGCACCTAGCTCAATGCCTAGCTCAATAAATGTTTATGGAACTAGTCAACAATATTAGGGCGCAGATTTTCAGCCAAGTAAGTGTACTAATACCGATCCCACATTTCCCCATACTGCTCTTAAGCATATCATAAGATACCCTGTCAGAGCCTCGTGAAAATTCAGGTAGATTCAATTCCTAGAACTCTTCCTAATTTGCAGTTAAGAAACTATTTTAAAAAGAAGTAAGCCTGCCTTATTCCTCTGAGTACCTCAGAGGTAGTACTAGCTGCTCTACAGGTGTAGATAGCTTCAGATTCTGGTGCTCTGAGCAGTGATCCATGCAGCATGTCCCCGCCGTAGGCAAGCCAAGGCCCCGGGCAGCTTGTGCTCTTCCTGTGTGTCACTTTCCTGTCACTTTGCTGACAGCACCAGTTCACAAGCCTGCCTTGTCCTGTCACAGTGTGAACTGACAAAGGCAAAGGGTCAGGTCCTGAGCACTGCTGAGCTGAGGCCAACCTACTCTTCCATCCGCCAAGGCTGTGGTGTCCTGCTTTGCTTGGAACAAGGACTCTTAAATTTGCTGGGAGGGGATAAGCATTGCCACCTCCCACACTGGTCCTGGAGCTTGAATTATAGTTATTTGTGGACCCTGTCTGTTTTCTCTGAACTGGGTGAGGGACAAGGGCCTAAACATCTTTATATCCCCCCCAAAACCTCTCAAACAAGCCTGATGCTGAGTAAATTCAGTCAGTGTTTGCATGAGAGCTGGCCTCAGTGAACAGCCTTCCTCAGATAGCAGCAAACTTACCAGCATTTTCCCAGTACCCTGATCACCACTAACACTCTAGACCACATTGTGAAATAGGGAACGTCTTTGTTTGTTTCTCCCCAACTTCTGCCTTGGAACCCTTCTCTCACTTCTCATGTCATCATTTCTGTATTTCCCTGTCCCACCCTATGGCTGGCTACCACCAGTGCACACCCCTTCACACTGCCCTTTGCCTGAATTACATCTTACATGTGCTTCAGACCTGAGACATAAAAGATCCCTTCTGTATTTCCTCCTTTTTCTGCCCAAATACTCACATTTGCCTAGAGCCCTTCTAGGTGAGGCTTAGCTGGAACACAGTAACATGTGTCTGGAGCTAAACCCACCACAGAAAACTGATGACCTGTCCAGGGCTGGAGGGAAGAAGAGGATTCTCTGCCCGGCACATAGTTGGGTGCTGAAGCAATATTTGTGGAATGAATGGGAGCTCAGGACAGAAAATCCCCTGATACAAAGGGACACCTCTATTCCCCTCCCAACTCCCCCCGCCCCCCAGCATGTTTCCCTGAGTATCACACTCTGATTCCAGGAACCACCATCACTCCTGGCCCTGGGGATGTGCTTTCTGCTCCTGTGTTATTCTGAGAGTGGACAGAGTCAGAATCCTTTCCACTTGCTCCCACAGCAGCTAAAACTGGCTGGAACTTTTAAAGGGACTGTGTCGGTGTTTAAAAAACAATGCAGTGAGGCTGCAAGTGGAATATCTTGCTGCAATATCTTAACTCTGTCATTTACTAGCCTGGTGGCTAGGGCAAGTTTCTTAACCTCTCTTGGCTCCATTTCTTCATCTGTAACATGGGGGCAAATAATCCCACGTTACTGTGAGAACGAATAGGGTAGTCATTCAGCTGACACTCACTCTCGTTCCATAATGGGCCAGGCATGTGAAGTGAGGGAAAGTGCTGTACTGTGTGTGGGTGTTCTTCTTTAGTTTCTGAAGTGAACTTCCAACTACTCATTTCAGATCTGTGACCGGTTCGTGCACCTACAGACCTTATTCTGCTCCCAGCTGACAGAAATCTCTCAGAGACTCTCCCCCATAAATTCTTAGGTTCTTTCCTCTCCCATTACCCTTTTTGCTCTCTCCCTCCAAAAGTAAGAGTTTCTACTTTGCAGGCCCTCTGGAGAAAGCAATGACTCGAGGTTGAGGTTGAGACCTTATTCCTGAGGGGACAATATGGCATTTCTGTTCTGTTTCAGAGCCAGTGACATTGAAGAAACTGGCTTACTAACCCAACTCTGCTCCCCTCTCACCTGCCACACACACACACACACACACACACAAACACACACACACACACACACAATGGCTAGAGTTGAAATTCTTCACATGGGCATTTATACTTTATAAAAGAGAATGGTGTCCATCTCAAGTATTTTAGCATCATATTGTGGTAGAGTCTCTGACAAACTGGTGTCCAAAGTGCACTCTCCAAATGAATGTTAGTGAAGTTTACTAGGACTGTCCCAGCTGGGCTAGGATTTTGAGGAGGCATGTGATCATTGTCCCCAAATCCTTGAAGGGCTTTGGCAAAGTGTGCTAGGCTTATTCTGGGTAGTTCCAGAGAACAACACAAGTATCAATGAGAGGAAGTTAACAGGAAGCAGCTTCTCACTCAGGAGAGGAGAGTTTCCAAACAGAGAAGTCAAAAACGGTGCTGACTTCCTTGTCAGACCCAGCATTCCCTCCCACCATGTGACTTACAGGGACAGACCCTTTACCCAAGATTTCCCAGGGCCAGTGATTTCTGGTAATTATTTGAATTCAAGGTGATTTGTTAAATTTATAGCAAAATATAACTTGATTTTGTGCCCCTTCTCAACACATCATGTGCGGGCGGGGGTGGAAGCATAGTGATTATTGGTTTGAAAACAGTGGGAGATTCTTGCATTAAGTGGGAGGTCAGATCCAAAGGGCTCACAAGTCCTCAGATTCTATGATAAATGTGATGCTGAGAGTGATTTAATAAGAGGAAGTACACAAGAGTCAAATAGAAAACTGTTTCCAGGCTCTACCATTGAGTGGCGTCAACTTTGGCCCAACAGATAAAGCCAAACTGAAACCTATTGGAATCACTAGAAGAGAAAGAGAGCAATCAGGAGCAGTGGGAGGTTCGTATGTTGAACACCTACTGTGTGCTTTAACAACTGAATATACTTGCAACTCATTGTCACAATGCACTAATCATTTTTCTAATTAGTCACTAATTAGCACTAATTTTTAAATATAAAACAGCTCCTGCAAATCAATAAGACAAGGGCCAAAGACCCAAATTAGAAGTAGACAAAAGAAATGTATAGTCATGGAATAGGAAATATAGCCTCTTATATATTTAAAAAGATGCTGATACTTATAACAAAAAAATATTCATTTAAAAATCATAGTGAGAACTACCTCACACCCATTGGGATGATACACACACACACACACACACACACACACACACACAAAGTTGGTGTTGGCAAGGATATGGTGCAATTGGAACTCTTGTGTACTGCTATGGGAATAGCACAGCTGCTATGGTAAACAGGACGGCAGGTCATCAAAAAACATTACAGTAGAATTACCACGTGGTCCAGTAACTCCACTTCTGAGTATGTACCCAAAAGAAATGAGATATTTGCACACCCGTGTTCATGACAGCATTATTCACAATAGCCAAAAGGTGGCAGAAACTCAAAAGTCCATCAACCGATGAACAGATAAAGAAAGTAAGATATATATATATATATGAAAGAAATATTATTCAGCCTTGAAAACAGAGGAAATTCTGACACATGCTACCACATGGATGAACAGTGAATACACTATGCCGAGTGAAATAAGCCAGTCACAAAAAGACAACTACTGTATGATTCCACGTTGTGTGAGGTACCTAGAGTAGTCAAACGTATGGAGACAGAAGGCAGAACGGTGGTTTCCAGTGGCTGGGGGAGAGGAGGAGGGAGTCATCGTCTGATGGAGACAGAGTTTCAGTTTTGCAAGATGACAAGCGTTCTGGAGATGGATGGAGGTGACGACAGTTGCACAACAATGTGAACGCGTCTAATGCTGCTGTACACTTAAACAATTAGTCAGATGATAAATTTCACGTTATGTGTATCATACCACAATGACAACTATTTTTTAAAACTACAATGAGATGTCATTTTAACTTTCCCTATTGGTAAAGATCACAAATTGGAAAACATACTATACTGGCAAAAGTGATGTGCAAATAAGCGCCATCAGGTTTTGTCACTTGGGGCATGAACATAATCTTAGGGGAGAACAACTTTTCAATATCTGTCAAGATTAAAGTTGCAGTTACCTTCTGACTCTGGGAAGGTAGCTTACTTCCTTCCACATATGTGATTTGACATATGATCAAGGTATTTCATTGCAACAAAAGATTGGACCCTAAACGTCCATTGATAGGGCCTAGCAAAATAAATTATTACGATCCAATAGGATACAACCAAATAATAAGCAGCTGTTAGAATTAGGATACTCAGTGTCTGGTGATTCAGAACAATCTCCAAGGTAATGTGGTAAGTGTGCAAAAGTGTATACACTGTGCCACCAGGTATTTCAAAATAAAATGAAAAAATATGGATGTATGTTTTTATTTTGTTTTGCCTAAAATAACTGCAAGTAGAGGCAAGAAACTGAACGGGTAACAGTGGTCACTCCAGTAATGTCTATGGGGGAAAACTAGGCAGCTAGGGGACAAGATTGGGAGAGAGATTTGCTTACTCTTTCAGGGAGTTTGATTGTAAGAAAAAGAGAAACTAAAAGCAGTAGCAGAGGGAACTGCTGCGAGGAAGGGAGAGGGTGGTAAGCAATTTAGTACCATAAGCAGGTATGGTGTATTCAAAATTTTTTCATTAAAAAAGGGAGAAGTTATAGTCTAGAAGGGAAAAATCATAACAGACACTTCTAGTCCAAAGCACTGTGCTGAGTGCTGTGGTAACAGAGGAAGCATATCTAGCTCAAAGGGGTTGGGGATGGCTTCTAGGCAATCCATCCCCAAGGAAGAAATTTCTGCTATTGGATCAGGAATAGTTGTATATATTTTCCTAAGCCTTGGTTTGTTTCTATTTTCTACACAGATCTATTCATGAGTCCACCAGTTAGATTTTCCTTTCACTTTGGCTGTTAAAAATCTATAAGCCAAACCTGTGACCTGTACCATGCAGGGTGGGCAGATTTCTATGGGAAGCATTTAGCATGGGCCTTGTTCTTGGCTCCCTTTTATATTCCTGTATTTGGTTTGCTTTTCACTTCTTTCTGATGTTGTTTATCTTTCTGTATCCTATGCTTCCCTGTAAGCCACTAGGGAGCCTTTTTAGTTTCAGCTGAGCTAAGTGGGTGAGTGCAGAAAGAGGAAGAAGGAGAAGACAGAGATTTTTAGAGCCATACCTGTCCCCTCCCTTGGCTCTGTCATGGAGGTTAAATGAATAGTGCCAACTGTTCTCAAAACGAGGTCCTCAGACCAAGCAGCATTGGCATCCCCTGCGAGTTCGTTAGACATGGCTTTCACCCAGCCTACTAAGTCACAATCTCTGTGGAAAAGGCCCAGGCAACTGCTTTAACATACTCTCCCAGGTGATTTTTATGCACATTAAAGTTTGGAAACCACAGGGAAATCAAAGGAATGCTGATTTCTAAGCATGTACTTTCTGTTTTTTCCATCATGCCCATTGTATTGGCCAAAATAAGTAGTGCTATCTACGGCACTAAACGGTGCCAACAATTTCATAGCTTAACACAAGAAAAGTGTATTTTTTGCTGACATCACAGTCCAGTATGAATCACCGTAGGGTGGAGAGAGCTATCTTGTTAATTTGTTCAGCAAACCAGCTTCCTTTCACCACGAGGCTTTGCCATCCTCTACACCCTTGGACTCCTCTGGACCTTCCGCATTCAAGAAGGCAGGGAGGAAGGAAAGAGAAAGGAGTTTTAGTGGCAGGTCTGAAAGTAACACCCAACTTTTCTGCCTACAACTTTATTGGCAAGAGCCCAAAGACATGACCCTCCTAACTAAAGAGGGGGGGCGGGGGGCTGGGACATAGGGCTTCTCTGTGGAGCCAGGAGGAAGAGCAGGTAGCTTTGGTGAGCACATAGCATGGTCTCTACTGCACCCAGGGACCTAAGGCAATCCCAAACTTCACTTGTCATATTATTTTCAGTTTAATTTTCTAATCATGTTTTATCTTTTCTTTTTTAACTCTAGCACTATGGGACTGAGTACCACTCCGTTTGTGATGGCCTTCCTGTTCTTTGGTAAGCAGCTTTGGCTTTGTAAAGTCCTAGAATCCTTCCACTGTCTCCTGATGAGTCTGAGTACTGCAAGCCCAGGCCTGAAGCGTGGTGGTTTTACTCACTTTCTATCCAGTGTTGCACACTACCACACTAAAAAAAAAAGACTTTTGTGGAGAAGAAGGAAACATCATGATTGAGAACAGGTATATCGGCTGCTGGCAGTCCTGGCCTGGGATGGAGCCCTATCCCCTCTGTGCGTCCTTCTCCTCTGCCATCTCCTGAAGTAAGGTAGACTGGCCTGTCCTGTGGCACCCAGGGAGCAAGGGGAAGGTCCCTGCTTTGACACTCCAGAGGCTTAACTCTTTTGTTCCATATATATCCTTTTCTGGTCTTCTTTGTTCCCATTTCTGGCATTATCAGGCTTTTAGGAAACAGCTAATGGGCTTCTAGAAGTCTCCTTTCATTAGGGAGCATTGGTTTTCATGTTCTCTACCTTCCCTCTCTCCCTCCTCTACCTCCCCCACCAGCCCACACACATAGATTGAAGTTGCCTGTGCTTAAGGGAAGGATTAAAAAATCCCAGCCCTGCTACTATCTCCTTCAGTGACCTTTGGCTGAGCGCATCAGCTGATTTACTATGAAGTTAATGAGGCTGAGCGGCTGGGTTTCTCACTTGCACAAGTCCCTCCAAGATTCCACGAGGGGACCTAGCAGTATGGTCACATGTCTTATGCTTTGGTAAAAGTAAGATGTTTTAACCAGAACAAGGTGAGCCCGCTGCCTCTTTTTATTGCGACTTTTCTCTCCATCACATTCTCCTCTGGGTGGGTGGTATTATATTATAATGGCCATGGGCGTTGTGTACTTGAATTCTGCATTTCTTTTCTTAAAGAGCACCCCCTCCACACAAAAAGAGAAATTTTAAAAGTGTCAGGCCTCACAGAACTCAGATCTTCCCTGTTTGCAGCTCCTCTCTGAGTTTCATTTTCTTCGTCTGTTCATGGATTGGTGGAGGTTCCTGTCACTCATCCTGTGACTGGGTGCCTTTCATTTCTCCTGTCCTGCTTCTTCTTGCTGCTCATTTACCCCACCCTCAGCACTGAAAGGGAAGCCATCTTACACACACATCCTAGGGTGGGGAAGCCAGGAAGGGTGAGCTGAGCCTGTGGTTTGGCCACAGCAGCATGCAGGCTGCTCCTGACTAGCCAGCTCGGCTGAGTTCAGCTCTGACCGCAGTAGTTCTAGATCTCCTCAACCACACCTGTGCAGGCCCTCTCTGAGCGTTTTCTATGGATGATTCAGAAGGTTACTGACAGTAGCAAGTGCGGAAATCATCCTCTGAGATAGAGGACAGGAAGCTTTAGAGGGGAGGGACAGAATATCTATTGCTATCTAAACAGCAGTGTCCAGCAGGCAGTAGGATATGGATATCTGGAATTACAGTGAACATTATTGACTAGAGATAAGCATCTGTGAATTATTAATTTATATATTTGGCAGTTGAATCCATGCTTATCTGTCCTTGTGATTTTTCCTTCTTTTACTAAAGGAGAAAATCCAGAGAGTGTGTAGAGAGTAAGGAGATCAAGAGCAGGCACTCAATCAAGATCATCAATATTTAAGGAGTGATCAGAGAAAATTGACCAGAGGGGTTCAGAGATTGGGAAAGAATAGAATTCCAAGGATAGATGGCCAACAGAGTGGTCAGCATTCAACAGAGTGGTCAAGTAAAATGAGGTCCAGAAAGAGCTCTGAATTTGGTAATTTTGGGTAGTCACTGACACTCTTTGCCAGGGAAGTTGCAGCAGTGAGGTGGGGGACAGAGGCTGGGAATGAAGGCAGCAATTGCTGCCTTACTCTTTCAGGGAGTTTGACTGTAAGAGAAAGAGAAACTAAAAGCAGTAGCAGAGGGAACTGCTGTGAGGAAGGGAGAGGGTGGTAAGCACGGTGAGCAGCTCAGAGGCCAAGGTGAGTAGGCAAGAGACTATAGATTTGCAATGTCACCAGTTTGAATAATTGAATAATTTCCTTCAGATATGTAGATCAAAAGTAGAGTGTTCTTGGAATGAATTCTGCACAAAGAGGCAAATTTACTGAAGTTGCTGGCAAGGGAATGATTGAAAAGATGTACTATCTCTGTGCTGTCCGATATGATAGCCCCTAGCTGCACGTGGCTGTTTAAATGAGTTAAAATTAAATAATATTAAGTATTCAATTTTTGGTCACCAGCTACACATCAAGCACTCGATGGCTCAGTGGTAGCGGCTCTTGACTCCCATATTGGTCTGCACAGATAAACAGAGCATTTCCACCGTTGCAGGGCTCTTCTGGAAAGCAGCAAACTATAGAGTCTAAACTGGGTAGATGAAGTGAAAAACAGAGACAGGTGAAGTAATTGAGCACATCTTGGAGGAAGATACGTTGTGGACAGAGGTACACTGAGTTTTAAGACTCTTGGAGCAGAGCTATTCTTGGAGATGAGGTTCAGGGGGAGAGGGGCTGCTAACACAGTCTGAGGATGAAGACCTTCGAAGTGGAAAAGATCAAAGAACTTTCAGGCAAGTTTGTTGGTGAACTCATCCTTGCTGATGTCACCCAAATTCATAGTAGTAATTGATTGAAAAACTTTGCCTCTAATGCCAAAACGCTCAGTAAGCAAGGAAGTGATGTCATTGCTGTAGTGGCTGACAGCAGTGACAGAAACCCTTCAAAGGGGAAGGGCATTGCTCAAGGTCGCTGTGAAGTAAGACAAACGTGTAGTGGCTGGGGCAAGTGGCGACCTTTGGGGAGGGCCAGATTTTAATGAAAGCGTAACCTTGGGGGAAACATTTGATGAAGAGGTGGAAGATGTAGTTTATTACAATGGAGTGAAGCTTCCAGAGGGTAAGGGTGGGGCAAAAGTAGGTTTACAGTTGTGGTCTGCAAAACACAGAGTTTATTCTTGTGTTATTATGTTACTTTCTGTACAAACAGCTGTAAACCTACCTTTTGCCACGCCCCATATAGCATTGAAGGAAGTTTAGTAAAAAAAGGAAAATTCATGAATGCCGATAGGTATAGTAACATGAATGAGATAATCCTTGACTATAGAAGACATGCATTTGGTGTAGGAGCCAGGGAAGAATGAAGTCCCAGGTGGAGGCAGAGACCTCACAAGGTCAGAAGACCGTCGTTTTTGTGTGACAGTCAAACAGTATATTGCTCAGGAAGCTCTCAAGTATCCTTTGAAACAAACTCCTTTAGCTGTTTAGGGAGGTGTCTAGATGGATTCTTGAGTGCCTGGCTCCTGATATCATCATAGCACCCAGTTATAACTAGACCCAGACATATTACCCAGGTGCTGGGAAGGAGAGAATCTCAACACTTACCCACCAATGGAGTCCTAGTGAGTCTAGTAGCTGGGTGGCCTAGGGTCTGGTGTCATAAGGGTGGGGGGTGGGGTGGGGTTGGAGAGGTGGCGCTGAAGCCACTTAGGGAAAAGAGACCTTGAGTGAGTCTTCCCCGTATTGTCAGGGTGTTAGCACGCACAGCTCTGGTAATGTCACGGAAGCCAGTGGTGGTGAGGAACTATGGAGCACAGATTGCGAAAGGCTTTCAGTTCCACCCAGAGTGGGCTTCAGAGTGATTTCCACCCCAGAGTAGAAGAGCGGGTTTGGATGGAAACCAGTTGTTCCTGTCATTATCTCCTCTGTTTCACTCTTGAGACAGAGGTCAAGATCCTCTATTGCAGCTTCTCAAACTGGAACTCTTGTTAAAATGCAGATTCTGACTCAGTAGGCCTGACTGGAGCCAGAGATTCTGCATTCCTGAGCATGCCGAAGCCTTTAGAACACAGACCACACGTTTGGTTGGGAGGTGAGGAGGGGAGCAGTTAGACGGGTAGGAGAAAGAGCCCTTTTAATCTTTGGGTCAGAGAAGTCGGACCAGTCTGAATGAAGAGAGTGAGTGGGAAACAGAGAAGGCATGGTGAGGCTCAGCAGAGAAACAACCATAATTCAAGAAGGCAGAAACCTAAGGCTAAGTCATTTCCAGGCCTAGAGGGCACAGTTGACCGCTGAGTAATAACATAACATTGACTGCTAACTGGCAGAATTTCCAACTGTGTTTGGTTTCTCCATAACGTCATTTGCCCTATATTATATGGCAAGTTGCTGATACAGACAGAATCAGTTACCCCAGAGATAGCTGCTAGAAGCTTTTACAGTAGGTGGCACTCTTATCTTATTGTTCAGAGTTCAGCAAAGGAGGAGCAGGAGCCTCAGGAAGCCTTCCGTAGGTCTCCCTTTCACTGTTTCAGGTACCCAGGTAGATTTTTCCACTTCCCACCAATGTGGGACTGTATCCTATATGGATGCTGCATTTTTATACTTTCAAGTGGTTCACAGGGTGCTAATGAACAGAATGTAATAGGCAGTGATTCAACTTTGTGCTCTCGCTGATGCTTGGAGTCCTCTTCCCCTCACATTCAAGACCACCTCCAACCCCTTGATCATTTGTTCTCACTGGGCTATTCTGCACACAGTTCCGTTTTTCCAAGTGCATGTCATTGTTATTTGTCCTTCTACTTTTTCTTAGAAGAAAAACCCATGGATCAGATCAATTCAACTTCTACCACCCCTCAATGAACACCTCAAAGGAAACTCATCTCTCTCGTCAACCCATCCCCCTTTTCTCCTTAATAAAGTTCTGGACGATGAAGCTTTATTTAGTAGAACCCACCTTAACTTTCTCCCCAAGGTGGTATCTAATTTCATATTAACTAAGAAGCAGCATTTCCCCCTAACCCTATACTTCTCACCTACCACTAATATCTTGACCTAGTCTCAGTCATTCTGTGTCCCAGAATAAGTCCTACAAAAACTCTGCAATTGATGACATTTCTAAATTTTTATTTTTTAATTACCATTTACATTCAGTATAATTTTGCACTAGTTTCAAGTCTATAGCATTATGGTTAGACAATCACATACTTTACAAAGTGTTCCCCCTGATAGTTGAAATACCCACCTGGCACCATGCATAGTTATTACAATATACGAGGGGAGACCCTCCAAAACCGGAATTATCTTCTGGAGGGCAAGCCCTTTAGTACAGGCTCCGCCCGCTAGGTGAGTGTTCTAGGAACCCATCTGTATCAGTGCACCAGCTGGCATTGTTATGAGAGGCTGCATTCACCTTCAGTGAATTGTTTTTGAAGACCCTTTCAATGTGTTTGTCCGTTTCACGATGGCTGATTTACGAGCGCACCTGCTCACCGCGCTGAGTGTGCAGCAGTTTTTGACCCAAAACGTCATGACACCCCCATACCCCATCTTCCCTATTCACCCCATTTTGCCACAAGCAACTTCTTTTTGTTCCCCTGGATGAAAAGTCCTCAAAGGGAAACGTTTTGCCAACATGGAAGAGGTGAAATGAAAAATGGCAGAAGCACTAACAAGCATCAAAATCAAAGAGTTCAAAAAACTGTTGAGCAGGGGAAAAAACATCTCAATAGGTGTATTGTATCAAGTAGAGAATATTTTGAAGGTGACTGAAGTTTAAACATAAGAATATGTGCCCAATTTTTTATAAATAAATTCCAGGGTTTGGGGGGGGTCCCCCCTCATATAATTAATCCCATTTAAGGAGTTAGGTAGCCAAAATCCCTTCCACAAACTCCAATATGTCCTTGGAGATGGAAGCCTTTCTCTGAACTCATCCAGTCTGTCCTCCAGGGTTTGTAAAAATCTCCAGGGCAATGCATACAGGCAACAGCAAGTTCATGGTAATTGGGATTTCCCCAATACTCCAAGAGCACATCCTCACCTTCCAACCTCTGATTCATTTCCAGCATTTCATTCATGTACCTTGACCACCACAATCCCCAGACAACCATGATATTAGCCCAGTTCTCTTTCTGATCCCTGAAAGAGCTTAGAGAGGTCACTGAGTTTTGGAACTGGGTCATATCCTTGAGAGAGTTGGCTATGAAAACTGCAGTCATGGGGGAAGCTCTATACAATGAACTATTTGTATCTCAGAGCTGCTACTCAATGTGATCTCCAACTCTTGAGGCATGATGAAGGGGGGAGGGTATCAAATTGTTACCATTATCAGAAATCTTGTCAATACAGCAGGCTAAGGAATAAGGGGATGGGGTGGGAAAGGGAGAGCTTTTGGTGATGGTCTAGAACAGGGGTGTCAAACTCATTTTCACCGGGGGCCACATTAGCCTCGTGGTTGCCTTCAAAAGGCCAAATGTAATTTTAGGACTGTATAAACGTAATTACTCCTTAACAGCTAAGCAAGAGCTCGGTGCCGCTGCTGGGTAGAAACAAGGTACTAGGCTGGATAAAACAAGGTGGAGGGCTGGATTTGGCCCATGGGCCTTGTGTTTGCCACCTGTGGTCTAGAAGTAATGGAGCCTGTAACAGCTACAGAGGATCAATGTTCAGGTTATAGGAAGGTTAACAGATGGGCGAATGAGTTGTGCAACTACTGGTTTTTCCCTGTTCTGGGACCTAAATTCACAGATCTATAGTACTGGAAAGACCCTGAGAATGCTTGGTGTGCCTCTTCATTAAACAGATAAGCAAACTGAGCCTCGCAGCAGTTGCAGTTCGCACTTTTAGTGAGGTGTTCAATGGGCGTGAGGCCACGCCCATTTAGTGAGCTGTAGTGAGAACAAGAGTCCCATCACCAGACGCCAGTGTGCGCGCGCAGTTCCAGAGTTCAGTATTGAGCTCTCCGATCCCATTACTGCAAAAGAGCATCTGAGTATTGTATCCATAGAAATGGGGTGGTTGTTTTCTCCGCTCTTGTTTCTTCTTCCCCAATTTCCACCTTTTCTTTTTTAGGTGTTGCTTCCATGAAGAATCAGGCGTATTTCAATGAGACTGGATATCTTCCCTGCCACTTTACAAACTCTCAAAACATAAGCCTGAGTGACCTGGTAGTATTTTGGCAGAACCAGGATAAGTTGGTTCTGTATGAGTTCTACAGAGGCAAAGATAATCCTGAGAATGTTGATCCAGATTATAAGGGCCGCACAAGCCTGGACAAGGATAACTGGACCCTGAGACTCCACAAGGTTCAGATCAAGGACAAGGGTTTGTACCAGTGTTTCGTCCATCGCAAAGGGACCAGTGGATTGGTTCCCGTCCATCAAATGAGTACTGACCTGTCTGTGCTTGGTATGTTGTCAACAGAGTGTTCTGATCCCTGACCTTCTAGATGACACTGCAGTGAGCAGAGAAACATTGGTGGGGTCTGGGGTTGGTTGGTGGGGGGTGGGGTGGGGCGGGGGGGTACCTGTAGAGAGAAGGCACAAGACAGCCATTTCTGAGAAGTCCATTTAAAGGTAATGCAGGCTTTGGGAGTAGGAAACTAAAAGTCCTTTGTACTTTTTATCATTTGCTTCTGAAAGATCAGTAAAAACCTGCTTTGGGGACAAAATAGAGATAACTGAACAAAGGTAATGTGGCTAAGAAAAACCATGAGTGATCTGGCCATGACTAAGTTTATATAACCATATAGGCCTCACATCTCTTTTATGTTCATTGTCTCCTTTGGTCCAAGATTTCTCACCCACAGAATCTTTGCCTGGAACCCCTAATGAGGGTGACAGCTACCTAATTTGGGTTTTCCCTTCAACCTTCCAGAGGTTGCTTATGAGTGTTTGCTGCCCCACCCTGAGCCGGGTAGACAGAAGGGAAATTACCCAATGCACACAGTCTAAACACTGGCAAGCCAACCCCTTTGTTTCTCCAGGCCTTGGAAAGTCTAAATGTTACTTTGGATTTCTAAGATTACAATACAGTAAAATTAATTATTTTATTTTGGTATATAGTTCAGTTAACTTTGTATATAGATTTTGTAACTGCCACTCTAAAAAGGATATAAAACATTTTCATCACCATAAAAAACATTTCCTCATGCTATCCCTTTCTAGTCGCCACATCCATAACCCCTGTGTTGCATCCTATGGACGTGTGTTTTTGAGAACATCCTGTGAATGGAGCCATTGAGTACCTAACATTTTAAGACTAGCTTCTTTCATTCAACATAATGTCTTTGAGATTTCCATGTTGTTACATGTATCAAAAGTCTGTTTCTTCTGATCACTGAGTAGCATTCTACTATTCATCCCCACTCAAACCAAGAAAAGACACTGGGCAGTGTTCAAGTTGGGGCTATTATGAATACAGCTGCTGTGAACATTTGCGCAGAAGTCTCTGTGTAAGTTTTCATTTCTCTAGGAGAGCTACCCAGGTATGGGATTACTAGATACAGATTAATTTTTGATGAAACGGGAAAAGGCAGATTAACACCAATTCTGAAACCACAGAGTAACACAGAGGTAAAAATAGAAACAGAACAGAAAGTTGCTCCCTTTAAGCCCTGTGTGATTCAGACTAGGCTGCAGGACTTTGAGGACATTGAACCAAGTGCTAAATAAATGTTTTCAAAGTGCAGCCAGGTACTCTAGAGAAATGTGCTGTGTCTTAGGTGGGACACAGACAATCATTTAAAAAAAAAATTTAGTGGTTTTATGTTTACTTTAATATGTATTAGAAAAACTGTAAGTAGCTTATATAACCTGTGATGTCACAGATATTGCTAATAAGGCTGCAGCAGGTAGTGCCGTGGCATTCTACCTTCTACAGACCACATAAAGTTACAGGCAGAGTGATTAAGTAGTGTGTTGATAGAGCAAAACTTATACATGTGGCATGCAGAGCACTCAAGTTTCCGAAGCAATATACTAAATTATACATTAGCATGTAGAACCTGCAAATGACCTAGTAACTCTGGGAGGATACCAAGGTGTTTGGCTGGCAAAGGGACTAGGTGCCAGTGATCCTCAACAGCCATAAAAATCTGAATGGCAAACAAGGCAAGAGAAGCTCTGTCATGTGCAAAACCAGTATTCTGAATATCTAAAACCAAAATCCCCAACCACTCGCATACCACCATCCTGGGAGGGTTTCTAGAAGATAGGGCCCAGGGCATGCCTGCACCATGAACTCTATTGGTTCCTGGTGGAATGGTAGCGTCAACCCTTTTCTGTTCTCTTGGTCTGGCGACCTGGAATGTACCACATGGGACACTTGGGTCCCAAAGTCAGACCACTTCTCCTTCCAGACTTTATTTCTTAGAGAAGTGGCCTCATTATAAATCTTTGATGACTAAAATTCAGCCCTCCTATCACTCAGACAACGTCCCCTTGATTTGGGTAAGCAGGAAGTAAGCATGGCCCCAAATTCCATTCTTAAAAAAATAAATGTGGGGCCATTATGCAGCTCTTACCATGGGCTGAGGTCCACAATTTAGACACCCTGTGGCTCCCAGGCATGCCCCAGAGTTCCCAGATCAGGTACCTAGTCATTTGCTATTTTCTAAGTACAATTTAGACTGATTTTCTCTCTCTTTCTTTCTTGTATCTCTACTTGCTTTCAGCTAACTTCAGTCAGCCTGAAATAATGCTAACTTCTAACAGAACAGGAAATTCTGACGTCATAAATTTGACCTGCTCATCTGCACAAGGTTACCCAGAACCTAAGAAGATGTCTTTTTGGCTAACAACTGCGAACTCAACTACCGAGTATGATGCTGTCATGAATACATTTCAGAATAATATCACAGGATTATACACTGTTTCTATCAGCTTGTCTTTTCCAATATCTCCTGGAATGAACGTGAGCATCCTCTGTGTCCTGCAACCTGACCCAGCACAGACACAGCTTTTCTCCCAACCTTACATTATAGGTAAAGTGGCTTCCCAAGGCTATTTCTTTTATCAGGTATTATACACAGCTGGTTATGGCAAATCACCCAATGTCCCTTACTTGCCAGGAAATCTCCAGTTGAACTATTTTATGCTCAGCAGACTCCTGCTTCATCTGAGTGTGGCAGGGTCCAGGAGGCTATAGCCCTGTGCTGCATTGAGGAAGCATGTACTTAAGCCCTGGAACTGACCCACTCTTTTGGGCTACTTTTGGATAGACAGTTCTGAAGTCTAGGTCAGAAAATGCAGGATTCCTCCAGGCTAGAATTCTACCATTCATTAAAACACACACACACACCATGCTGCCTCCATATAGCACTTGCTATGAGTATAGAGCAATTCTAGACATTGTGGGTTGCAGGGATGAAAAACTAAAAGGTTTAAGACAGGCTCTCTGCCCTCAAGAACCTTCCAATAGACTTACATTTTCATGTGATGTCCACACATGAAAATCTGGATTTTAAAAAGATTGGATTGGAATCTAAATTATATTCCATGGAAAGAAATTGTAAATTTAAATACAAAAGTGACTCTAATTAGGCTTATAGGCAGTCAGACATAGGCAAGTTCTTGAGGGTGAGGGAAGTCTTTCTAAAGGAAATAGAATCTTATAACACAATAAGAGAAATAATTGGACTTAATGAGTGTGTTGAGGTGATGACAGGTACTCAGACTTCTGGTGGCTTCCTGAACAGAAGAAAAGTTTTGAGACAGCATTTAGGCTCAGAAAGTGAGAGGACCACAATCAATTAGCAGTATCGAATGTGGGCACAAATGGTAGCGGTGGACCTCAGTACACATGTGTCGATAAAAGACCCAGAGGCAGAAATTCTTGTAGCATGTGGACAGTGTTGTATGGAGACCAGCCCTGTTGGAGAAAAGGGCCCATGAATGGGTACCTGCCATTTTAAGGTCACATCTTTGCCCTTGAGGAAATACATCTGTATTTGAAACCCCACTTTTGAGGAGCGGTAACTGATTCTTTCCTGGAGTAAAGGCGCTCTTCTCCCAGACTCTCTCCATCACTGCTTGTTCTGATCCTTACCACACTGTCCCCCACCTCTGCCTTCTGCTTGCCTTGGCCTCTTCTCCAGCTCAGACCCCTTGCTCTGACCTCTTCTAAGGGATCCTTCCAACTCCTTGCTTCATCCTCTGGCTTTGCTGCCTCCTCTCGTGATGTCTCATTGTTAAAACATAATCTGTGCTATGGGCACATTCTTACATACAGTCCCTGGGGCCAGCTCCTACCAGCCACCTTTACCCATGGGCCTAGTCTCTCTCCTCATACTGATGTCCTCCATCCAAACACCTCTGCCTCTGAGGATCCAGTAAATGGTGAGGCTGCCCAGCCTATCCAGGTTGCTTCTGCTGTGACCTGATAGAGGCCTCTCCCAAGCTATCCCAAGTTCAGCACCTTCTTGGAGCCACCAACATCACCACACATGGCCTGTCCTGGGGCCCTCTGCCACAGCTCCCACAGTCAACAAATGAATAGGGCCTTGCCACTGCTGGAGACTAATCATGACTCACCTTTCTGCTGCTTCTCAGCTCCTGCTTCAGACATGTTTCAGCTCTAGCTGCATCAAGAAGATGGGGCTTGCCTCTCTGTGTCCCTATTCTGTGGTTGATCACAGATAGGTTAGACCCCGAGTCAAGGAACATTTTGGGGGTCAAAATGTGGCAGTCTCCATGGTAACAAGTATGACCCTCCTTTGCTGGGAATGCCAAACAGGCATCAAGTGGGATGAACGGGACAGATTCAAAGTGTTGAGTAAGGCAGTAACTTCTCTTTGCTAAGCTAATGGGAGGTCAGCTAGTCCTATTTTCCTGTAATGTAGAATTAACAACCAGAACTATTTCCATAAATGTTTACAAAGTGGGCCACTCAGTTAGTTCCACATTTCCCCCCCAAAGCCTGTTTTTCAGCTTCCTAGGAACTTGTGAGTCTCCATGCAAGGAAGTAAGTCTTGACCTCCCAGGAGCTGATTCTGACCCTGACTCCTCAGGCCATGAAGAGATAGCAAAGGTTTTCTAGTGGGTGAGGCATGCTGACAGCATGCCTGAGGAAATCTGTGACCTCAGTGTGGAAAACAAACAGAAACAGAAACAGAACTGGTGGTGGGAGGCCTGTGAGGAGGTTGTGACATTTGTCTGGGTGAAAGGTGTCTGGGGCCCGACCTACAGATGATAGTGGATGCTGTATTTATCACAAAGGAAACTTCAAGGCCTGGGGCCTGACTGCACATGGGCTGAGGAATCAGCAGGGCGTCATACCATGACTGCACACTCAGAACCTTGGCACAGGTCACTTACCCAGATTCTGGAACCAAGGGCCAGGTTGACCTCTTCTGGTCACAGTCGTTGTCTTCCCAGCCTCCAGGAAGTAAGGGCGATCAGTCCAGGCACTTGGCCAGAGGCACTGGCTTGGTTCTTGCTTAGCTGTCAGGAAGACTGGGACTCTCAATGGCCTCACATTGCATATTTCTAGTTCCTCTGGCAGTAGAGTCCTGGGGAGAAGCTGGCATGTAATTAAGGAAGAAAGGGGAAAAAAGAGCATTAATTACAAACCTTTTCTTTTTTTTCCTTTTTTACATTTATTATATGTATATTTTAATAGCTTATTTTTATTGATTTTTTCCATAGTCATTTCCTCCCCTTACACCCTCTTCCCCCTCCCCCCACCCAAATCACCACACTGCTGCCCATGATTGAAGCTCTTCTAATCAACCTTCCTGGCTGATCGAAAACTTGTGGTCATTTTTAGATGAAAAGCTGCCTCCCCAAGACCCTGCCGCCATGATTGCAGCTATAACTATACCGTTCGTCTTTCTGTGTGGGCTGGGGCTCAGTTTAATACTAAAGAAAAGGAGGAAGAAGAAGCAGCCTGGCCCCGCTCATGAATGTGGTGAGTCAGTTTGTGACCTCCCTGCAGAGTGGCACTTAATAGCCACTTCTCTACCTGCCTCCTCCTGGAGCTCCTTGGCTGAGACCAGACTGGCAGAGTCAGCCAGTGGTTGGAGGAAGAGGTCTCCCCTCAGGATTTGGAACCCATGCAGATGGGACTCAACAACTGATAGTGTTGCTTTGGATTTCTAGGAGAGGCAACATTTCTAGCCTCAGGTTTACAATATACTTCTGGTTTCTCAAAAAAACCCAGATTATTTCTTACTTTACCTACCTCCCTTCAGAAGGTTACTGTTAGAATTCAATGAAGTAAAATGGAGAAAACACTTCTGAACGTTAGTTCAGGTTATAGGCCTGGTGGTGGTGTTTAAGCAGAGATGTCTAGTGGGAGGAGGGGGGCACTAGATAACCATCAGACTTGTTTTCTCATCTCTAAAATAGGTCTCCTGAGAGGTCAGAGGAGTAGTTCCCCACCAAATTTTTAAAATATTAACTTTTATTCATTACCAAGTACTGCATATGCATTACTAAATATACTGGAAAAAAATCACCTATAGTTCCACAAGTAAGAAAAAGATTATTATGTCGACAACATTTTAGTATAAATCTATGTTATTTTCCAGAAGTCGGATAATATTACAAGGTCTGTTTTTTTTATAATTAGGATAAACCCCCCTCATGTTTTTGAGCTTTTTTGTACTAAATGTAGAAAGAAACTATTCAATGTCATGGAAGGGCTGCAAGATAGTCCATTATGTGGCTATGCCTTGATTTATTTAGCCAACTCCATGTTGTTGGACACTTGGGTTGTTCCCATACTTTCTGCTATTGTAAACAGCACTGCACTTGGCAGCCTCCCTGGATCTGTTGTAAACGTGGCCGGTGTTTAATTGGGGAAAGGTGATTCCCTGACGTTAGAATAGTCCCTGTATGTGGTTTGGGCAAAGATGTAAGGTAAAGTTGGACTTTATCTCAATAATTGCCCCTAGTAGAAGTTTGGTTGTTGTTAATAACTAAGACACCCTTCTTACTCATGGTAAAAAGAATACTGCTTCTGGTCAGCACCTTATTTAGGATTTCAGTGTGCTGATTTTAAGATCTATCTAGAAAATAGATAAATGACATTAGCAGTCATTCATTTCATCTAGCTGTATTTTAAAGATTGTATTTATTTGTGTATTTATTTATTTACTTATTCACTTATTTTAGAGAGAGGGGAAGGGAGGGAGAAAGAGAGGGAGAGAAACATCAATTGGTTACCTCTCACATATGCCCCAACTGGACCTGGCTTGCAACCCAAGTATGTGCCCTGACTGGGAACTGAACTGGCCACCTTTTGCTTTGTGGGATGATGCTCAACCAACTGAGCCACAGCAGTCAGGGCATCTTACTGTACTTTAAAAACAAGAAATTAGGGAGTGGTTATCCAATTTCAATAAATTAACATAAAGCATATGGCGGAGCAATTCAAACTGCTCAAGTAGGGGCTGCACTGAAATATTTCTATGATATAGAAGTGTAAAATTCAGTGCAGAGGATCAGATGCATGGATATAGCATGCTTGCCCAGGCTTTGACTTTTCAAGGTGAGAGGTTTGAGCTTCTCTTTCTTTTAATCTCATTGCCTTTAGCATTGGCTAAATGTGCAGAAATAACCTTCAGTTTGGGAATAAACTGTCTCCTAAATTTGCTTTCACATTGGAATGATTAGCTTACAAATGAAACGAAGAAGAAGGAATGGAGAAAAAGAGAATAAGAATGTTTCTTCCCTCAAGAGACAATCAGAAAAATTCAGAAGAATAGATAAGGCAGTTAAAGAGGAGGGGGTGTGTGTACATGGGAGTACAAAGGAGATGGTCGAATTGGGCTATGGTGATAAAAGGCAGAAGGCAACAAAAGAGCATAGCACATACATGACCCCCCAAGAATGTGATAAAAAGAACTGGTAGGAAAAAGTTGTTTGGTCCATCACCTGTGCCAGTAAGTTTGGTCAAAGAGAGGAGCTCGACATCACTGGAGAAAGGGAGATGTACCAAACAACTACAACATGTAATGTGAGATGTTTGTGGATTTGGCTTTGGCAATGTCTGCACTTGTTCTTTGGATGCCTCTGGCATTGGCTATGTGATAAACAGAATAACAAAGTATCTATCTCCTATGCCCCAGAATCTAGAATATGTTCTTACTTGGCAAAGGGAACTTTCATATGTGAGTAAGATGCTGACCTTAAGATGATTAAATTATCCTGGATTATCCAGGTAGACCCAGTCTAATCATATGAGTCAGAGAACCTTTCCCAGTGTGGTTAGAAAAATAAGACGGAAGGAGGAGGGATCCAAAGCTAAAACAGGCTCAGCCCATCATTGCCGGCTCTGAGGTTGGAGGAAGGGGCCATGAGCCAAGAAATGTCTGCAACCTCCAGAAGCTGAGAGTGATCCTCAGCGGAGAGCCAGCAAAGAAATGGAGATCTCAGTCCTACATCCACAAGGAACTAAATTTTCCAACAGACAGACATCAAAGCCGTCATGATCCATCCACAAGCTCACTGATCTCCTGTAGAAATTTCTCCAAAAGTGGAGCTTCCTCTAATTCAATATTAACCCTTTCCTCAGAGGAGACAGCCCTCAGACTAACTTGGCGTCAGAAGTCCTTTCTAGTGTTTGTCCTTGATTATAGTGCTTTTCCCTCAACCACACATATTTACCCTATCTAGCCTAAGTTAATAAAAGGGAAATGCCATGGTTATTCCAGCTGGTTTCTAATCTCTCTTCCCCTTTCCTTCTCCTCCCCCTGCCCCTCCTCCTCTCCCTCCTCCTCTTCCTCCTCTTTCTCCTTCCCCTTCTCCTTCTTCTACTCCTTCTCCTTCTCCTTCTCTCTCTCTCTCTCTCTCTCTCTCTCTCTCATTTTGTCAAATAAGGCACATAAAACATGAGAAATTGTCATTTTGAATTACTGTCTTTTCCCAATCAAAAGCTACCCTGTTGGCTTGCCCTCTGGGGAGAAAGACTAAAATAGCTCCTTCTGAAGTTTTGCTTCCTCATTTGGATTTTGTGTGTAATAGTGACCTAGCAACCGACAGCTTTTATTTCAACCTGCCTCCATCCACCAAACCTTAGAGTCTCAGCTTCTTCAGAAATGATTTCTTAAAGGGCAAGTGTGCTTTCCAAAATAAATCATTTTAATCACCATTTAAATAGAGACCTTCACAGGGCTTAAAAACTGAAAGTTGTTGATATCATCACATTTGCCCTTAAAAATGCTAAATTCGTAATCAAATCCAAAAGGTTAAACATCTGTTTTTATTGTCTGCTTTCACTTTAAAATAGAAGTGGTTTTTTTTTTTTTTAAATGGTGATGATTTTGTCATGAGTATAAAAGGATAATTTAATTATTCTGCATCGGTCTATGATGTCTGAAATACTGGATTCAACTATAAGCACCATTATTTTTCAGAGGAACTATGACAAAATTAGAACCTAACCAGATTTATTGTGTCTGGAAACTCGGTCCAATAAGAAATGGCTCAAGTAACCAAAGGTGCTTAGCCAGAAGGAAAAAAAAAAGCCTTGGCGATGACACAAGTCGGGCCCACAGATATCTGAAGAGCTGCCATAGGGTGCAAAGATCTTTTTTTTTTTTTGATGAATTAAACATAAAAATGCAAAAACATTTTTTATAGCTTTAGCTCCAGGGCTGACGAGTTGGCACAACTCCAAGGGCCTTGTTCACACAGGGGTTTGTGACCTGTGCTGGTGGAGTGTGGAGAGCAGGTCGGGCACATGTGGCCGCAGATGGTGGCCCTGCTCAGGCCCCCAATGCTGCCACCTGGGGCAAAGATCATATTTAACTGTGGCTCCAAATGGTGTATAGTCAGTCATACAATAAAATACTGCCAAGCTGTGGAAAGGAATGGACGACTGGTAACATACCACACCATGGATGAATTTCAAAAGCATATGTATGCTAAGTGAAAGACTCCAGGCAGAAAAAGGCTACACACTGTATGACCCTACTTATATGAAATGCTAGAAAAAGCAGAACTCTTGTGACACTAAACAGATCAGTGGTTACCAGGGGATAGGGTGGGGGAAAGGGGCAAGAGGGAACTTTGGGGGCTTATGTAAATGTTCTGTATATTGGATGTGGTGGTAGTTACATGACTGCATACATAATGTTAAACTCACCAAAATCTGTATAGAAAATGGTTGGTTTTATTGCATATTAATTACACCTCAATAATGCTGATTATTGTTCAACCCTCCCTGTGCATGCACATGAGAACTGCCAATGATAGGAAGGGTTCAAAACCATCAGGGGGGCTGTTGAAAGGATTCCTGAGGTCCCTAAATTCCTTCACAGACACCTGGGTTAACAACCCCCATGGTAAGGCTCTGAGAGGAATAACAGCACTGTCAGGACAGTCCACCTGGAGGAATTCACACCCCAAGGTGCATCAGTAGTAAGTCCATAGCAGTAGCAACTCCGGCTTCGGGAGGCCCAGGAGCTAGAGATTTCCAACCTGGGCCCATCCATGCAACACTGTGCTGTTGGCAGTATGAACTGGCTAACCCATTTCAGCATCAGCACCTTCCAGATTTCCTTTTCCTCCTAAATCTCATTTTCAGAAAAGAACGGGAAACTCTTTACTTTTTGTTTTTAAGATTATACTTATTTATTTATTTTTAGAGAGGGGAAGGAAGGGGAAAAAGAGGGAGAGAGACATCAGGGTGGTGGTTGCCTCTCGTGCACCCCCTACTGGGGACCTCAGGCATGTGCCCTGACTGGGAATCAAACCGGTGACCCTTTGGTTTACAGGCTGGCACTCAATCCACTGAGCCACACCAGCCAGGGCTTCTTTTCTAATCATTAAATGATTGCTAAAATGAAATGTGTTACCCCTTCCACTAATATTTTTATTTTAGCAAAGAATAGAGTTGTAAGTAAAAATTCTACTTCCAACATTAGAACTTAAGGCACAGAGAGCAAGTGAAGACTTTTACTTTTTGGATGCAAGGAGCTCCCTCTCAGCCCCCCTGAAACTGCATCAAGTAACCATCAGTGTGACATTATATGTGACATTAAGGCTACATTGTAGCCTTATAGGCTACAATGAGTTTTCTCTGAGTCCTAGGACTTTGGAGTCTCTCCAGACTTTCCCTCTGTTAGTATCAACGGGCAATACCCTTTCTGAGATGGTTTGCTCTCTTTCAGAAGCCATCAGAGTGGAAGGGGAAGAGTAAACAGATGGACAGACAGAGGAAAGGTGAGTCCTGACCCTACAACACTGTTAAAGAGGTCTTATTCCCGAGGGTCTACAACTTGAATAGGCTTCAAACAACCTGAGGCATGCGGAGACTCCCAGCAAACATGAACTAATGGAGAGGGAAAGGAGATTGAGACTAGTAGGACCTGGAGGAAAATGTCCTAGTTGTAAATGGATGGCAGGTATCCAAAGCACAATGCTCAGTCATGGCCAAGTAAACTCTCAGTATCAAAGGGGTTTGATGTGGTGAGCATGGGCTGCATCTTACTCACAATGGTAACCCCAGCACCTAGAAAAGTGCCTGGATGAGTGGCTAACCTACATGTGTGGATACCTGAGTAAGTGAGGAATGAGTATGTTCCATGCAGCTTCTGCGCCTTGGAAACTTCCGTGCCCTCTGCTTGAAATATTCTTCTGCCACTTCTTCACTTCATTCTCTAGATCTTGGTTCAAGTAGCACTTTCTTAGAAACCCTTCCCAAACTAGATTTAGTCAGCCTATGATAGTGCCATGTGGATTCCTGCCTTTTTTCTTTATAACACCAAGTCCAATAATACATTTGTGTAATTGTCTTATTAAGCTCTATAAACTGAACTCTATAGAGGTCAGGGCTCGTATCAGTAAAGTGCATCACTGTGCTACCAGCACCCAGCACATTGCCTGCCATACAGTAGGCGCTCAGTAAATATTTGCTGAAAGAATGAATGTATGCTTGAAGGAATGCATGAAGATTCCTGGGGGCCAGTCCTCTCACAACATGACGTAATCAGGTTGTCCGTACCTCCATGCCCCCTTGAGGAGCTGGGCTTGTCAAGAATATCGAGGCTCTGGCTGTGTGTGTGGTCGTGGGGTCGGAGCAGCCCTCGGTGGAGAGCCTGGACAAAGAGACACGTTTACGAGCCCAGGGTGCCTAGGTCCCAGAGTGCCCAGCACCCGTCTGCTTACACCAGCCACTATGAGTCTAGGGATCCCGGTGGTGAGCCAGGGTGCTGAGGTCTTGCCTGCCCGGTCAGGCTTGGTTCAGAAATGGCCCAGAAGAGCCTACAGAGGGAAGGCAGCAGGGACTCAGCACAGGGCAGGGACAGGCCTAGACAAAAATAAAGGGCAGGTACGGAAGGGTATGGACGGCACTCTTCCACCTGTCTCGTCGGTGGTTTGTGTCTCCTCGCTGCTGTTGCGATGCTGCCCATTCTCAGCCCTGTCATTGAAATCTAGAAACAGAAGTGGCTCTCCTGGGCATTCTGACCCAATTCTTTTCTTCTGTTTTTCCAGAGTAGAAAACCGTGTACCTGAAAGACCTGATGAAGCCCAATGTGTTGTTAACATTTTGAAGATGGTCTCTCTCGGGTGACAGACGTGCTGCCCACTTTTGACTAAAGAGTAAAGTCCATTCGACTAGTCATTTTTCAACTCACATGTGGATTGGTCCCTCCATTTTTTCCTTTTTAAAATTAAACTTATTATGGGTGACAATGGGAAATAACATCATATGCTTCCCTTTTCAAGTTTTTGACTGACCTTTTTATTGTCTCTCTGAGCCTTCCCAGAGGCAAGAAAATATTACAGCAGGGACGCTAGAACTCCCTCTGAATGAAATAGTCTACGCCAGGAGCAGATTTTATCTGCTCCTTTTCTTTTCAGAGCACACTGATTGACTCCTGGCTAATGTTTAGGACTAACGCCTCCGGTTTCAGACTCAGTCCCTTATCTTAATTTTACAAATTCTGTTTTCTGTAGAATTCCCATTTCCTGGAATAGTGGCTTCAGTCTCCTCTGGATTCTGAGGTAGTCCCTCAGTCTATCTTGTATCCTGTGACTGAACACCTACCTCTTCAGTCTGAGTGGGCGCTGTGTATTTTATGCCTTATAGTGTTAATATTATCATTTTGAAATATAAAGAAATGTGTACTATGACAATGTAATTACGATGCCTCGAGAAATGTCCACCATCTGCTAAGGAGTTCTTGCTCTTCAGTGAGGGTCAGTAAGGAAAGTGGTGGCCTAGAGCACTAACAACAACAACCAGACAAACTAAAAATTTGGGAGACTAGAAGAGGCAAAGAAGGAACCAGCTCTGGGTCCTGGAGCCAATTCCAGGTGGTCTGTTGCTAATACTGAGGAGGATCTGCATGGCTGGCAAGGTCTTGAGAAGCCTTAGCAGAGAGCACTGGATGAAGCAGAAGAATGCTGTGCACCATGAACCCGCCTCTTTGGAAAAACTGGCTCAGACGATGGCCTGAGGCATCTGTGCAAGAGCCAATAGAAAGACCACAACACTCCAAAGAGAAAAAGTGAAAGGTCTTGACCACCAGAGATGCATGTGAATTCAGTCTGTCTAGTCCTTCAGCAAGCCTTGGGACAACCAACAGATGGACAGTGTGTCCAAATGGACTTAAGACAGACAGTAGTTTCCTCGGTGGTCAGTGAGGTGTTTTGATGATACCCAGGTTGTTGTGATGTTTCACCTGCTGAAAGCAGAGCTTGGGTGAGAGAGCTATCATGAGATCACTGGAAAGAGGCTTAAAACTCTTCCAACTAATGGCTGAGAGACAAAGGGCTGGACTACAGTTTGGAAGACCAGGATGCAGATCATCCAGATGTTGACTTAGCCCACTGGTGCCCTAAAAACATATTGGCTGCCCCAGAGCCGTGCTAGTGAACTTGTGTCTAAGGACTGCCTATTAGCATCATTCTCAAAAAGAAAACTGGGTACAGGAGAGGTATACACTAACCCAGTAGAAGTAAGCCAGGAGACCTTGGCTCCAAGGCAACATCTCTAAGGCATGAAACGGTCTAAGTTCAAACCTAAAGGGGACTTTGGGAGCCCCAAGCTGCAAATACAGTTCTGTGGACCCCAGCGGGGTTTTTGTGACCTCACCATTTGTGTGCTCTGCCCTGTGCCTGCCTTATTTAGACTCTGAGCATCTTGCTGGTTCCTAACATGTTTTGTACAGAGTAGTTCTCAGTAAATTTTTATTAATTTGATTTAAGAGTCTATGTGTTTTGCTTATACTTCAGCAGTACCACCCAACCCTTGCAGCCTGATGTTGCTCCCCCCGTTTTCCTAAGGTACTTCCTTCCCCTTGACAGCTCTGTGGTGGCCCTGGTCTCCAGTGGCCCTAGCCAGAGGCCTCTGACTCGTCCCAAACCCTCTGCTTTCCTTTTTCCTAAACATCGTACAAAAGAAAGGGGCTAATATAATTCTAAATGTTAATACCAGTAATATGACATAAAAGATTAGGTAAGGCAGGTTGTTTCTGAAGACAACTGGGAAATTTGGAGTTAAGGAAGGGGTACTGGCTATTCAGTTTATA
>VMDR010005945.1:0-48315 GCA_007922815.1 Macrotus californicus
GATGGAGATGGAGATGGAGATGGAGATGGAGGAGCATCCTGTGCTAGCAATGGGGGGAAAGGGGAAGGAGCCCTAGAAAAGGACGACTCTTCTGTGGTTCCGGATGGATGGAGGGGAAGTGTGGGTGCAGGCAGGCTTGTCCATAGAGTGGCAAGAAGAGGAGGTGATTTGCATAGTCTCATTTCTGTCTTGGGTAGGAAGTAATAATACCAAGAGGAAAGCCAGGGAGGAGGGAGGCCGTGGAGGTCTCGGGGCGTAAAGAAAATTCGAGAAAAGGACAAATTGGATGGCTGGCAGAGAAGCATAGGAAGACGAGGAGTCCTGCATGTAGGTGCTGGACCGACTAGTACAGTGGTGTATTTCACTAAAGGAAGTGTATTTCATATACTTTTGGGTGAATTTACTACATTTTTTTTATCTTCAGGATGTTAGCCCTGAATCTCAAATTATTCCTTTTATGTGTCTGAATCACATGCTTGTTTGCATCCGTTGGCAGAGTCTTTGATCCTAGAAGCCACTGAGGACCGTGCGAAAACGAAATGTAGGGGACTTCACACTGTAACGTGGAAATGATCATTTGTGTCGGCAGCAGCCCTGGCAGCACTGTGGGCAGAGAAAGCACCCCACCGCACTGCTAAAATGCCATGCTCAACACACAGAGACGGACACATCCGCAGAGAGCGTGGCTTTCCAGTCAGTTACAGATCTCGGCTCGACCCCCATAAAAGTCATGCAACACCAGCCTTCTCGTCCCTAAAAATGGGGACATCGTATATATTTTCTGAGTGTCTGTGAAGAGTACACTTAGTACAAAGTCTTGTACAATGGTCAGTGTATTGTGTGCCCAGTAATTCACAGTTATTTATATCTTCATCAACATCATCCTCATCACCATCATCTCTGCTGACATATTCCTTCCCAGAAATCCAGGTATAAATAAGGGTCCACTGTGTTCGTAACTATCCGTCTGACTTCTTGGGGGCTCTTTAATTCATTCAAGATACATAGAGCTGGTGTGAGTAGGAAAACTCTAAGGATTATCAAAGGTGTGACATTTGGTCTTGCTTTCCAACCAAAATTCTTTAATATTTAGGCAATTGTTACTAATTTTGACACCTAAGTATCTTTCTAAACAGAATTCTAACTGAAAGTCAATACAGATTTCTCTTTACCACTATTTTCCCAATTGATAACACAGTAGCTTTATTTAAAACTGCACTTGTAGGACAAGCCCCACTTTGTTATGTTTTTAATGTAAGTTTCTACATTTCTTTTAAAAGAAATTTATTTACATTTTAATTTTAGTTTTGATTTTAGAGAGAGGAAGGGACAGAGACAGAGAGAGGGAGAAAAACATTGATGTGAGAGAGAAACATCAATTGGCTGCCTTCTGTACGCACCCTGACTGGGGACTGAACCTGCAACCCAAATATGTGCCCTGACTGGGAATCAAACCTGCAACCTTTTGGTTTGCAGGGCAATGCCCAACCAACTGAGGCATACCAGCCAGGTCTAAGTTTCTGCATTCCCAAAAGTAGGGGAAAATTTTGTAGCAGGCTAATGTTCTCATGATCACAGACAAAACATAAGAGGCACAAAATGTTTTCCCAAATCTGAAATGATTAATGTATGCGTTTCTAGATTAGGTTTGGAAAATCGACGTACCTTTAAACTAAAATGCATACTCCTAACTATGAGGCAAGTGTTCACTGAAATCTGAGCGACTGGTTATGCGTGTGGTTAAACTGCTCAAAGTAACGTTTTATCACTTTAAATAAGTAAAGCTTACATGACAAATAAATCTATATAAACAATTTCTTATCAACTGAACGCGATTTATTAGGAAGACAATACAAAAAGAATGAGCAGTTAACAAGACATTTTATCACTTCAAAGCCGTTCTCATTAGTCAGGACTCTGGGACCTGTCTACCTCTGTCAACATCAGCCTGTAGGTGACGCAATGACCATCTGTGAGGTGCGTTGCTGAAGATCTAGGTGCATTACAGCATTTAATCCTCACACTAAACCCACGAGATTGGCATCGTTAGCCCCATGTTCATGGCAGGAAACAGAAGCCTTAGGGGACTGAGAGTCCTGGCAAAGCCACCTGTTCAGCAAGAGTAGAATTTGCATTTGAACCCTCACCTTAATACTGCGCAGCCTGACACCCTTCCCTCATACTTGACGTCTCAGAACAAGAGTTTCATGAGAAATTTCACGAGACAGTGTGAGGGCTTCAAGAACAAAATGATGGCACTGTGATGAACCTTCCTACAGGGAAGTGAAATGCTGATTAGCCACTTACTCTAATGCGCTATCATGAATTACGACTTCCTGCCAACAGCCCTTTCTGCACCTCACCCTTGCCAAAAGCAATCCCGCAGGATGGATGAGCAAAATGGAAAGAGCTGTAAGTCTTCATCTCATTAAAGCTAGTGCAGGAGCCAAAGTGGATTAGCATTTCGATGGACCAGAGAGTTTACGTCTATCCATCCCAAGGGTTTAGGTTGCAACCCCAGAGGACAGGAAGCCCAGGCCTACTTCACCACATAGTGTCTACAAGACCCCACGGCAGGGTGTCTTCAAGTGCTGTTGAAGGTAGGACCCGAGTGAGCTAGCACTCTTTGGATGCTAGTGGTAAAAAATCAACCCAAAGTTGCTTAAATGCATATATATGGAAAATGAATAGAAATATGTTATATGTGTTTGTATACAGACATACACACATCCTTTCATGTAAGCAAAAAGGTCAGGGCGAGGTCTGTGGAGGCTACAACTTGGTCCTGAGTCTTGTACACACCCGTCTGTGGGAGCTTTCATGTGAGGTACCGACCCCTACAGCTGCTCCCACCCCATGCACACGCAGAGATGCCCCAGTGCACACCCGGAGAAAACAGAGCCGCCCTGCTTGTGTGGTCACCAGAGCCAGCGTCCTGAGATCCACGTGCCTCCTGAGCAAGCCAGGATTGTAGGTCAGTGTGCCGTGTGCATCGCTCAAGGCACTCTGGGGCACCAGGGTCACTGAGTGCACCCAAAGGGTTGGGGGTGGCTCCCCTGGGAAGGCAGGGACTGCTGCTGAAGACCAGTGGCACAGACATGCTGAAAACAAGCACAGCTCCCATCGGGCCCAGCCCAGGGTGCTGTCTACCGGTCTCTGACGAGTCTCAGGTGACATCTAGCTCCTCAGTCCCACTGTGGCCTCACATCACTCACAAGGGGTGCCCCTCCCACTATGGTCACCCTGCTACAGGCTGCTCAGGATGGGTTCTCTACTTGGTCAATCAGCCCGTCCTCAGCAGCTCTTGGATAGTAATACTGGGCCGTGATGGAGGCTGAGATAGGGACCCACTGCCCTTCCCAGGAAAGAGTTTCTAATGACATAACCTCCCCCACCCAGGCAGAGCCCAGAATGCGGAAGAGGGGGGAAGAGCCCAGAAAAAGAGAAGCATTAGGTTAATGCAACCAAACCTGTCCCTGGCCAGGATGTCCCCAACTTTCCACTTCAGGGAAGAATAGAACCAACTTAAAAAGTGGAGGTGAATTAGTGGATATTTGAAGCAGAAATTCTGTCCTAAATAAAATAAAAAAAACAAACAACACAAAAAGCAAATTCATTTAATTTTAGTCAAATACCCAAAGACAACCCAGTCGTAGATAGCACTAGGAGGGCTCAGGACTCAGAAGCCCAGGACGTCAGCCCCTGGTCACCCTGTTTCAACCTGTGACTAAAGATGAGAAACGTCGGTTTGCTTCTCCACCTACTGCTTCCTAACATTTCAAAAGAGTCTGCCATCTTCAAATTCCCAGGTGCCCTGCCCTTCTAAAAGTGAATTTCTCCAAAACCAAAACACCTACTTGCACCCTACAGAATGCAACCTGGTAAACTTTATTTGAGAAAGTTTACTTTGTTTTATTATTCAGAACTTTTGTACAAATATAAACATGAGCTTATCCTCTTTTTTTTGGTCAAGTAGTTATTTTCACTGCAAGGAAATGGAAAGCCAACTCTGCAAACAAAAACTCTAGACATGGAAAACCACGGGACCCCTCCCGCCCTCTACAGGTCCAAATTACGTGGCTAAATGTATCCAGTATCATATAGATCTGACCCTAAACCATCTCTCACACCAGAAATAGTGTGACATAGAAAGATTCGAGCCAAAACGTCAGTGCCAGAATTTGTCATTCAAGAGTAGGTTAAATACGTACCATGTAATTTTGTTTTCTCATAGAAAACCTCAGACCAAAAAAAAAAAAAAAAAAGGGCAAAAGGCAGCACTATAGTTTCTGTTTCCTTCTGGAACAGAGATGCTTTCTTTGTTAATTTTATCAAAAACGTCACTTTTAATATGCAAGTACTCAAAAATGAACACTGATCAGATTTGAGAAACCTGATAGATAGTGCTTCACCCTGAGGATCAGTTCTGGGTGAAACGTTCTTGACTATGCACTGAAAGGTATTTTTCATTTCACAAAATCACACAAAAGGAGACTCGCGTCATTTTTAACTCAGTAAACCCTGCTCCCAACCTCGCAGACTCCATGACTCACAGTCAAAGCCAAGATTCTGGCTCTGCGGGAGCCGCAGGTACCCCCAGCTCCTCCTTCCCTCTCCTCGGACCCACCTACCCAGTCAGCCCACCTTTGCACCACACAGACAGATCCAACTTCTAAAGGCAACAGGGGCTGATTTTTTTTAAAATAAGTGTCTATAGAGCCCGTCAGTTTTTATAACTGGAACTGGATTTTACACTTTCCAGGGCTGTGACCCACAGCTTCCCCCAGTCTCAGAGCTCACTAACGTATGGCCGACTGACGTGTGCAGGCACCAGGACCCAATAAGCAATATAACTGTGTGTCCAGAGCTCCTGTCAGATCGATCTGTCTTGGGAGCTCTTGGGAGTCTGTATATTAACATCAACACAGGTTACAGATATTAATATCCTGGGGTGTCCAAGCCGCGTGGCCTCAGACCGCCCTCCTGATCCAGTCGGGAGCCCTGCCTGTTTGTGTTTTCCTTGAAGAAGTTCCCAACAGGGCACCGTGAACGAGCATCTGTAAGCTAGACCGGCTCCTGTCTCCAGCTGCACCAACCTCTAGCCACCTATTGAAGACAAAGGTCTCAGTAAGTCTTGCTTCAATCACAACTTAAGTGTCGCTTAGTGCCTTCCTTCCTATGAGACCACTGGCCGCCTTGTCCCACAGCCAGTTTCCTCCTGTTTCTCAAAGAACCATGTCCAAGGGAAGAGCCTTCCTGCAGCCTGTCCCTGGGCACAAAGCCTTTCTTTGGCACCAGCATAGACCACTGGGCCTTTAGGGATGAGTCTGTCCTCTAGGTTTGTTTTTTCTTGTTCCGTCCCCTGTTCTCACACCCCCATCTTAAGCCTCATTAAACAGCCTCAACGTCCAGAGATCCTGCCTCACCTCAACACAAAACTTTTTTCTTTAGGCCGAGAGGTGCCACTAAGGGGCCTGGCCTGGTCGTCCACTTCCCCATCCAATGTGTCTTAGCGCCTTCTCTCACTGAAGCCCCGGAAGGACATGTATGTTCAGTGTAGTCGGTCCTCACTTTTCATATAATAGTAAAATAACAGCTAACATGTCTTGAGTTCCAGACATTGTTCCCAGCCCTTTACACAAATTGGCTCATTAATCTCCATAATACCTTGGCAGTAGGGACATTACCTCCATGTCACAGGTGTGTAAACTGAGGCATGCAGTATAGGTTGGTATAGCTAGTCGATGACAACATTTTCACCCAGTGCAGTCTTACCCCTCCCTCCCACCCCGAGGCCTTGCCCATGCACTGCACCTGCCCACAGAAGAAGGTGGAGCCAGAGAAGAAAGCACGCAGCCTTGGGAACACGGCTCAGACCCTACTCTTCTCTCGCAAGCAGGGTGGGCATCTCTTCGGCTGCAGCCTCCTGCTTTCTTTATGATCCCTTGTCCTGTCCTCCTTGAGGAAGCTGCACCTCACTCTTCAGTGGCATTTTTCATGACAGCGGCTGTTCAGAGGGCGGGCGTTCTGTGGGCATGAACATATTTGGTGAGAAACTGGGGAACTGCCAACAGGTATCATGATATATCACCACACAGCAAGCAGGGTGGCCGGCATTAGGTGGGATGAGGTGAAGATGCTGATCTCTGACACCTGCTGACTCTGCTATACAGCCATTTTGTGTGGTTCCATGAAGCACAGCTGCTCTCTGGGGGAGCGGATTTGGGAGGGTGGCGATGGAGGGGATGTGAGAGTCCCAGAACCCAAAGCAGAGGCAGCATCCGTGTACACAGGAAATGGCTCAGAGAGGTAGAACCTTCCAGATGACTTTCCTGAGGAGCAGGTACAGGAGGTTCACAAAATGCCGTATCCAACAGCTTGCCCCATGGGGAGGAAAGGAACCCCCCAATCTTCCAGCAGAGGCACCTGAGGAAGAGGCCGGCAGCGGTGGCTGTCACACCACAGGGTGGCAGGTATGCTCGAGCACCCTCCTGTGTGTAAGGAGGATAAAGAACTCCCTCTGACACGGGCGTCGCCTCCTTCAAATGCCTGCTTCTCTGCTCTGTGGTCCTGTAGCCCATAGTAAGCACATGTCACAGCTGATCAAGCTGTGGCCGTGTCAACTTCACCAGCCTCTGAAGCTGGAACAGTAATGGGAAGCATCATCCTTTGCCCAAAACAGGGGCTAGGGAAGCCGACCTCGCCCTGCAGTCTGGTGATTTAATGGGTAACCTGAATTGTGGTTCGGCTTTGAGAGGCTCAGTAGTTAACAATGTCAACATGTATTGATGGGAAGGAAATTATGGGGACAGGATGTAAGATAGAATCAGGAAGAATTTAGTGTGAAACAGGAACTTAATCAGTGTCAGTAAATCAAAGAAATAAACCAAGAAGGAAGAGCACAAAAAGTTGAAGCAACCCCATTAGTAGGGAATACGGCACCAGAAGCCAGGATAATTGAGTTACCCCAGAGAGGAACTCCCACGTAAGGGGTAGCTTCCAGCTCTGTCTTGCCTGATAGAGTGACAGACACAAGCAAACCTCTCAATGAGTGGGAAATGTGGAGAAAGTGAGCGAATGTTAGCAACAGGAGGGTGGAGGTGTTTGTAGCAAAGCAGGACTTGCCTTATCAATGATACCACTCGTCAGGGTGATCCCTTCAAAGAACAGGCAGACAGACTGCTCTTAGTTACACTAACACAACGACAATTAGTAAACAAAAACTACACTTTTAGGGGCACGGAACAACGTCCTACCCGTGTCTCCTTCAGGGAGTGAAAGTAAGTCCACGTAAAAGTCGGAAAGAGAAAGAGAAAAGAACGAAGTGACACAACGAGCTTCCTGGGGCCTCTTTGCAAGATGAGTGGGTGAGTCCCTGTCCAGCGGCTGGACTGAGGGGTCTGTGCCGGCGGCACAGGGCTGACCACTCAGTGGTCCCACAGAGAAGCCAGAGTGACAGATAAGCTCCTGCCAGAGACCCTGGGACAGGGACCCTGAAAATGTGCCGCATCAAGATCAGTCTGGAGGGGCTTCCTTGTGCAGACATACACTGTCCCACACAGCAGCCACTGGCCACAAGTGGCTACTGAGCACTTGAAATGTGGCTTGTTGAGTCCTATGTGAAGTACACACAGGAATTCAAAGACTTTGTACAAACCAAAAATGGTTAAAATAGCTCAGCAATATATTTTTATATTGATTCAGGGTTCAAATGATAACATTTGAGATATATGGACTTAAGTCACATACGTTATTAAAATTCACTGGTTTCCCTTTGCTTTTTGAATGGGGCTGGTAGGAAATTTTGAATGATAGCTGTGACTCACACTCATGGCCCACATTATGCCCACCGCTGCTGTGGAATGTGTGTGTGTGTGTGTGTGCGTGTGCGTGCGTGTGCACGCGGAGGGGTACAGACTCTCTTGCCCTATGATCCTCAGACCCCTTCTCTGGGACCCCCCAACACCCTGCATTCCTCACTCACACTGGTCTCTTCTCCCAACTTAATCCAAGAACATCTTTTCCAGCTGGAGCAGAGCACCACCGTTCTGACCCATGGTGAGTCTTCTGTGTTTGCCCAGTTTTGCCGACGGCTTTGGCTCTGGAGCACAAGAGGCAGGAGAAGGCGGGACTGCTGGGCTGGGTTGGAAAGAAAGAAACCACGTAAACCACCAGAAGGAGTAAAAGCATCTCTCACTCTCAAAAAATACGTCCCTGATGCATTTGTGTGCCCAACCTTGATAAAACATATAAATGAGAGACAACTATGTACTCTTTTTGCTCAAAGAAATCTAAATTCTGGTGTAAGAAAATATCTAAATTCATAATACACATGTGTAAAAGTGGCATAGACTTCATGATTTTGTAAACCCTCCCTAATTTGAACTTTTAAAAAACCCTATTTCACAGCTTCTAAATGATAATAATAATTTTAAAAAACACATCTTAGTTTTAGAAGTATTTACTAGCGGAATTTCCTGTGGGCTTTTCTACCTGAATCATGTCTGCTTAAATGCTTCAAAATGCTTTCTGCGCTTCGCGGCTCAGACGGTCCTGGGTAACCCTGACCCACCCACTGCTTTCGCCCTCTCACCCCACGCTGCAGAGGGGCGGACTTGGCCCAGATGGTTGACCAGCACACATCCCAAACTATCAGAGCCTCAGTGAAGCAAGTCGATATCTGCTGGGTGGTCAGCTCTAGCATTTGTTTAATTACAGGTTTCTGAAGTGGCGGAACCGCCACCGATTCCGAAGTCATGTTGGCGATGGCACATAGGGGTGGTGTCTCCTCATGGACAGAAATCTTCCTTTATGCCAGGAATGGGAATTTGACAGGCAGGTGAATCAGTTTCTGGTCGTTCAGCACCAGGGGCCTTGCCTAATAAGAGTGCTTAGCAAACCAAAGGGAGCGATGAAATATGCAAGACGACCACATGGAAGATGACCACATAGCCCCGTGGAAAGCATTAGCCCCTGCCAGATAGCTGGATATTCTCTCCAGGCCTCCAGCTAGTGAGACCTGCCTCCTCCTGGGCTGTAGATAAACTCTGGTCCAGACACCTCCCTGGGGACCTGCTGGCTCTCCCCGAGGCCTGGGGAAGGCAGCCTTCCCTTGATCCGGGACTCACTGTACAATTAGGCTCCCTGGATAACCGAATGAGGCTTCGGCTCCCGGAGTGTTCTGTGCAGAGCAGATATGCCTGCTCCTGAGGAGCAGGGCCATAAATCATCAAGTGTCAGAACCTTTTCAAGTCAAATCCCTCAGCTCTCCAGCCCCCGCCTAAAGTTTCAGGGAGTGTCAATTATGGAAATGCCTCCAGTGGAGATGAGAGGTGCATGTAGTTGGTTGTCCATTGACTTCTGTCCCCAAGTTGCTGTGGCTATTTCAGGAATCATTCTGTACTCTACCATTTGGTACAGTTTTCAAATATGAAAAACGTGTGTGTGTGTGTGTGTGTGTGTGATTTCACCCAGGAATGAATCAGCCGTAAGTACAATTTTAATACTGATGACGAAACTGAAAAGTGACTTGGTTCCAAATAGAATTCCCGTGGCTCAGGCTGGGCAGGGACCAGAGAGGAACCCACGCACAGCATTTTGTCAGCATTGTCCAGAGCTGCTCCCTCGCCTTTCAAATCCTGGCTTCCTGATCCTGCGACTCCAGCTTCGTGGGCCTCACAAATCCGCCCCGTGATGGGCATTTTATGTAAGCCGTTTTTAGAGATTAGAGTGCAGCCCATTTCCTTCCACTTTTCATTTACATTTCTTTTAATCCCTTCCTTCTAAAAACTTAATTGCTATTTTGCTAGTCCCCAAGCAGCTAACCTAAGCCTTCTTTAAGCATTTCTTAGTGATTTTCTTTCAGTTATTTACTACACTTTCTCTTTCATCAGCGAAATGAAATTTGCAGGATATTTCTTGGGTGAATAACACTTTGCAGATGAGGCATTTGCTTTTTTTGTTACAATGAAACATGTTTTATGTCGCATCATTTTCCTCTTTTAGGGGCTTCCAATAGATGACAGAATGATTGCTACTAACCATGAGTAATGATTTTTTTTTAAATCTTGAGCCAAATACTCAACATCCCAGTTGGTACCAAAGCAAATGAGCCTTTGACGCAATTACCACCATCCCACCCCATCCGGATGGGTCTGGGTTTGACCAGGATGCCATGTGTCCTCTGCTTCACTTTGGAGCCACACTCAGGCTTCGCCTACACAGCCGAGGGCACTTTGTCTGTTTTACACACACACACACACACACACACACACACACACACACACACACCCATCAGAGCCCCCATGGCAGGGCAGCGTTATAAAATAAGCCAGCCAGTGAATGAGTCTGAAGGAAGCCACTGAGGATAAGCCCTGGAGAACAGTTCAATTATTAACCTATGTATCCTTTTTAATGGACATAGTAGCAAAGATGGCAAATTGACCAGCATTGTCCTAAGAACCTGCCTTGCAAGAAAGGGATATCCACTAAATGAGCGGCCACAGTGAATGGACATATATTTGTATATAGTATACTGATTTAATGATATTGATAAAAAATAAGACTTTGCATTCAGCATTTCAAAACAGGAAAGATAAAACAGATTTGGCCAGGTACCATGGGGACTGGCTTACTGAAATCTTGTCACATGGGAGTCAGGAGTAAACAGAGGGCCCTGGCTGGGGTGGCTCAGTGGATTAAGTGCCAGCCTGAGAACCAAAAGGTCACTGGTTCGATTCCCAGTGAGGGCACATGCCTGGGTTGCTGGCCAGGTCCCTAGTAGGGGGTGTGTGAGAGGCAACCACACAGTGATGTTTCTCTTCCTCCCTTTCTCCCTCCCTTCCCCTCTCTCTACAAATAAATAAATGAAGTCTTTTTAAAAATGGTGATGTTTAAAAAAAAAAAAGAGTAAACAGAGGCAACGCAAGCATGGCCTGGACCATGCGAGATCATCAGAGTGGCAACGTCACTTTGTTCTTTGTGTCCCTGGTCTCCCCGCAGCGCCAGCAGGGCCATGCCCCTGACATAGAAAATGGTGGTTTACCTTCCAGTGTCACTAAAAATGTTAAAGGAGGACTCCGTGTTTACGTTTTCATGTGAACCTGTCACTCACTGCCACCAAGGTGTTTGACAACGACAGTGGTCATTATTATCCTGTTTCACAGAGAAGAAGCCTGCACCCTAGGGAGCTCACGTGGCATAGCCAATATATCATAGCTAATGCCCAACACAAAGACTTGAACTTCAAATTTTTAGTCCTTCAACGGTAGTGCAGCCAGCTCTAGAAAGTATTTGAGTCTTGATTTAAAAACAAAAACTGTGGGTGTTTCTGTCCCTTCCATTTTGAGACCCGAGCTTAAGTGGGCGTTCCCGTTTTGGCCGCACAGCGTCCGAACATGTTAACGGGGAACCTCTGCGAAGACCTGACCGGGATGGACAGAGCATGCGCTCTCTGCAGCGCTGAAAGCAGCCCAAGAGGCGCCGCACACTGTCTGCTCCCCAGAGTCAGCCCGCGAGCCCAGGAAGCAGGAAAGCACACGGCTCGTACGCAGGGGCTGGCCGATCTCATTAGCTACTGTGTCATCATTCCCGTGATGGCAAACTTGAATATGAGCGATTCTCCGTGGAAATGACAGTGTGAAGCCCTCGTGAGGCTGATCCACTCCCCTGTTACAAACCGACATGGAAATGACTAACTCTAATGAAAGGGAAAAAAATAACGTGGGCTAAATACCATCTGTTTGTTGGCTTACTTTTTAGGTGCAAGGGGAAAGCTAGCCACTCAGGCTACAAATGACCTCCTCGAGAATACCTGGGTCAGCGACCTCATGCATCTGTAAGTTTCCCAATTAAAGTGGGATGATAACGCCCAGGAATGTGCTTGGTAAAGAGCAAAGGTCTGTGCGGATGCGAATGGCATTCTCGCGGCCATCTTCATTACTACATTATGTTGCAGGCAGAACAGCATAGAATAATCAGGGCACAATGTAGCACATTTAGTGCTAGTAACTGCCTGGAGCATTCCTCAGATTCCAATGTATAAAAAAAGTCTATCATGAAATGTGAACAACAGATACACGGACACAGAGTGTCCTCACTGCAGAGGCAGGGGCGTTCGTTCCTCAAAGCCCTTGTTGTGCAGACCCTCCCCTCCCCTCCAGCCACGCAGGGCAGAGCCTGGCTGAAATGAGAGAGAAAAATGGGGAGGCGGCGGGGCATGGAGCCCGGGGATAAAGGGTACCAGGGACTCCCAATCCATCGATCCAACAGCTGTAAACCCTGTATCTTAAACCCCTTAGCAACTGCACTCCGTATTTCAGAAGGGGTGGGTCTTCATATCCACGTGATTCATTCCCCCTTAAAATCTAAAACAGAAAATGTTAGCAATTTCCCAAGGCACAGCAAAAGGAAGTACGCATTGGTTGTTTGGTTATTCAAGACCACATTTAAAAAGCAAGCTCCCTGTTTTCAGCAAACGCAAGGCCATCACCTAGTATTATGGGTCTTATCCCTTCGTATTTGTAGGAATACTTAGTTCAATAAATATGAGACTTAGCACATACAATGGGCTAGAGACAGTTTATTCAATACATGGTGTTGGGAAAATTGGACAGATACACGCAGATAAATGAAACTGGACCACCTTCTTATACCACTGGCAAAAATAAATTAAAAATGGATTAAAGACTTAAATATTAGACCCAAAACCATAAAAATCCTAGAAGAAAACATAAGCAGTAAAATCTCAGGCATTGCTTATAGCAGTTTTTTATCTGATAAATCTCCCCAGCCAAGGCAAACAAAAGAAAAAATAAACAAATGGGATTACATCAAATTAAAATTTTTTGCATAGCAAAGAAAACCATCAGCAAAATGAAAAGACAGCCCACAGAATGGGAGAATATATTTGCCAATACATCTGATAAAGGGTTAATATCCAGAATTTATAAAGAACTTACAACTGAACACCAAGAAAAACACACAATCCAATAAAAAAATGGACAAAGAACCTGAATAGACACTTCTACAAAGAGGACATACAGATGGCCAATAGACATATGAAAAGATGCTCAATGTCACTAATCATCAGGGAAATGCAAATTAAAACCACAATGAGATACCACCTCATACCTGTCAGAATGGCTCTCATCAATAATACAAGTGCTGGCGAAGATGTAGAGAAAGGGGGACCCTTCTGCACTGTTGGTGGAAATGCAGACCGGTGCAGCCACTGTGGAAAGCAGTATGAAGACACCTCAAAAATTAAAAATGGATCTGCCTTTTGACCCAGTGATCCCACTTCTAAGAATATATCCAAAGGAACACAAAACACTAACTCAAAAGAGCAGAAGCCCCCCTATGTTCACTGCAGCGTTATTTACACAGCCTCCAAGATATGGGAGCAGTAGATGAATGGATAGAACAAAACTGTAGGACATTTACACAACGGAATTCTACTCAGTCATAAAAAAGAGGAAAATTCTATCTTTTGTGACAGCGTGGATGGACCTGGAGAACATGATGCTAAATGAAATCAGCCAGTCAGAGGAAGACATATATATGATTTTACTCATATGTATGTCTAATGAACTAAAAGAGGCAAAACAGAGACAGACTCAGAGATGGAGAGCAGATGACAGCTGGGCAGGGGAGGCGAGGGGGTGGAGGGACTGAGCCAAAAGGAAAAGGGACTCATGGACACGGACAACAGTGTGGGGATTGCGGGGTTGTGCTGGGAGCTAAATGGTAATGGAAAAAATACAATAAAAAGCAAAAATAAAATAAATAAATAAATAAATAAATAAATGAGACTTTACAGTAGCCATAATTATAGGGTTGCTATTGTTAATATTAATGAATAAGAAAATGTACCTAATGCCAACTGCACAGATAGAAAACCTAAGGCCCCCCAAGTACACATACCCACGCAGTGAGTTCTGGGGGCCTGGGGAGACCTGGGAGTGGAGCCCTCTGACAAGTTCCGACAGAACGGGGGGTTTCATCAAGGAAGGGAGGAGGATGAGAGTACCATCTCCTCCAGTGTAATCACTTTGTACACATCCTACTGGTAAATTCTTTAAAAAGTATGTCTGCACTTAATGGGGACATGAAAACACCAACATTCCAGCCTCAGCCCTACTCACACTGAGGCGGGTGCCGAACCGAAGGAGAGGCTGTGGTAACACCGTAAAAGCTGTGACGTCCGAAAGAAGCCGGCTCTCGTTTCACGTCTCATGGCGTCTGACCAGTGGGCCCGCCCACCTTTATTGGGGCCCCATTTACGTGCCCTACACCATTTCCTAACACTCGCTTTCCTCCCGTGACGCAGGGACATGCAGGCCAGCACTTTATGCCTCCCATGCTGTTGGCGTGGCTTCTGGAGCTGCTGAGCTGCTCTGTGAAAGACCACGTGGCCAAAATGTCCTTGAGTCTTCATTCTGGAGGGGTAATCCTTAAGAGCTGCTGGAAATTGTGACCCCCACAATCCCAAATTGCTTTTCTGTGTCCCAAAGATTTATCTGAATTCCAGGCGTGGCCAGTAACAACTCACCTCCTGTTGGAAAGGCCAAGGGTCTGCCTGAAGGCAGGTCGTGCCTCGTCCACCAGGGTGCTTGCTGGGACTGAGCTCCTGCACCCCTCCGTGGCTCTCCAAGGCTCCCCAGTGCCCTCCTCCAGCTTCTGGGGGCCTGAGAAACCTGTCAGTCACAGGGTAAAATTATGTAGCATAATCATAGGAGTTCAGGGCAAAGGTAGCCTAGGAGGTCTTGGACCTTTTGCTTTAGGTGGGAAAATGAGAAATCAAGCTATGTGCAGTCACAAAAAATGATAAGTAATAGGTGTTTGTACTGTCCCTGAGTCCCTCACCCTCTAGAAGGGGCTTCTTCCATTCCCACCTTCATGGAGTTTCTCAGACAGGTGTGGATGTGTGTGCTTGGGCCTTCAGCCGCCTGCAAGGCTCATCCCAGGCCTTGGCCGCAGCCTCGGTTCACGGCAGCCTCAGGTGCCCTGAGCACAGGCCGACAGATGCTGACCCACCTGGCCTTCCTTGTACCTAGCAGAGCTCTCCTGTATGCTTTCTTCCTCTGCACCGGGCTTCCCCCAGCTAGGAAAGCCCAAAAGGACAAGAAAGGAGGGATGACAGGATGCTGCTGGAAACGGCAAAGAAGCCTTTCCATCGGCCTCTCTTTTGTTCCTGACTTGGCTAATTAATCTTCAACACTGTGCGTTCTCTCACACATCGATCGTAGTCACTCAGCCTGCTCTACCCAGGGGACCGGGTGGGACCGGTCTCAGCACAGCCCAGGGGCACACGAGACCGGGTGTCAAAGTAGAAAGTAATTAATTTGGTGACATAAGTGATCAGTGAGGCAGGTGTGAGCCCATAACAGCCAGGTCCTGGATAGCAAGGAACACTTCCGTTTTCTAAGACAGCTGCACAGGTCCCCCGCCCCCGCCCCCCGCCCTCCCTGCTCTCCCCACCCCTTCTCTCTCCGTCCCCAGCTCCTCTGTCCCCAGCCCTGTCTTTCCTCCTTCTGTCCTTCCTGCCTTCTTTCCTCTTCTCCAAACCTTTTCTTCCCTTTTTCCTCCCTTTCTCTCTTTTTCTTCTTTTTTCTGTCTTTCTTTTTTTAATCCTCACCTTAAGGATATGTTTTTATTGATTTTAGAGAGAAAGGAGGAGAGAGAGAGATGTGAGAAACGCCGATCAGTTCCCTCCTGTACTCACCCGGGCCAGGGATGGAACCTGCCACCTTCCCGTGTACAAGACGAGCTCCAACCCACTCAGCCACCCGACCAGGGCTCTCTCTTCTTTTCTTGTTTCTGCCAGAAAAGAAGCAGCCGACAATCCTTAGTGGCTCACAGGGTCTTTGACTAAAAGAAAGATGCCATTCAGCCATCATTCATTTGCTTTTTCATCCATCCAACAAACTTTTATTGGACACCTACTAAGTTTCCACAGGCCCTGGGTTGGAAGCCAAGGCTACGGGACTGGGCAACGATGACCACGGAGTGACGGCCTTTTGGGAGGCCCAGGAGCCAGGGATCAGGTGGGAGGCGCTTGGGCCTTCAGCACCTACCCCTGTCAGAGGGCCTTCTGCCCTCCTTACCTGCAAATGCCAATGCGACAGGATTTGTCTTTAGAGGAACGATGGAATCTGAGAGCCCACCCAGCAAAATATAAAATGCAGCCAAAATCCTAGCCATGAATGAACGCTTACAAAATAACGTTTACCTTGACCACACCACTGAAGTGACATATTATGTATGGAAAGTGACCCTTAAGTGGAAGAACTCAGGTGTCTTTCCAAACACACCTCTTTACGAACTTGGTGACTCTGAAGCGGTTATAAAGGTGCGCTGGTTGTGTGGCCACAGAGCCTTGGGTTGCCGCCTCCACAGAAGGAAAAGCGGTCTGGGTCTAGTTTGAACACTTCCCACCAACCCAGGGTCCCTGCCTGGTGTCTCGTTCAGCAGTAAGTGTGTCGCTCCGCCGGGACTGTGGTGCTTACAGCTCATGGGGCTAAAATCAGTCGAGGATTCGGTTGTGCCTTTCAGCGTTTCAGAAACACGGCTCCATTTATTACATAACGTCCGCCCCATCCTCTCTCCCTGCACGTCAGCTGCCTGACCATGGGCGATGCGGCCCAGGTTACCTGCCGCCGCATACACCTTGACGTTCCCCTCTGCCTTCGCACTTACCCCACAGCCCCCTTGAAGAGCCCCTGGGACCGTGATCATTCTGAGTTAGGCAAAATCTCCATTAAAAGTGTACACTTCTTCCCAGGGTTTATAACCGGGCCCTAAAACTTCACCTGAAACGGAAAGAAGCCGGGGCTGACTGCAGGGCAGCGGCGGGAACTGAAACAGAGCTAAAAGAACCCCTTTGGTTGCCTCCAGGGATGCCCATCAACCGCTTCCACCCGCCCCACGCTGCTCCTGGGACGCCGCCGTGGTCTGGGGCAGCAGGGCTCCTACACAGGTTGGCTCTGGGGGATGGGTGTTTAGTTTCCTGTGTCCTTTGTAGGATTCCCGAAGCAAGAAACTGAGTAACACTCCATTTTAAAGAATGGTAGCATGTTCTTCAAAGAAGAGGGCCTTCTTTCTTCAACCTAAAAGTGGATGAGGAGAGTGAATGAGATCTTACTATTAAAAGTGTAGGGAAGTGACACTGGAGGGTCACCATGGATCATCGATGCACACGCCCAGTCATAACTTGGAGTCGTGACCTCCCAGCGTGTACCCTTCCCATCATTTACCTGCTGGTGGATCTGCTGATGGGGACCCAGGCTGCAGCTGAGGTCTGGACAAAAAAATACAGGCTCTGAGAAACTGGTGTGGAGAAATGAAACCTATCAGATGATGACAAATGCCAAAGGCTTGTTGGCCTTGGTCCAGGAGCGATGACATCACCTGAGAGCTTGGTAGACAAGCCTTCCCTCAGGCCCCCTGCCGGACATGTTGAATCCTACCCTCTGTGCCGGAGATATGTAAGGATGGCCAAGTTCGAGGAGTACCAGGCAGAAAAGTAAATCAACCCTCCTAGACCCAAATCCGCTCTGTGGATGTCACCCAGCAGTTAGGCCACATCACCGTCTGGGTGGTGCTGGAGACAGCAATAAGCCACCTGCCAAGAGGTGATCTAGGTCTCTAAGAGGACTTGCTGTCCCAGATACTCCATGAATCTGCACCTGGTTGCAAGCATCGTGGACTGGTTAACAGCACATTTGGTTAATTCAAGTCCTCTGCTTGCACCAGGGTGTCAAAGTGACAGAAAGAGACAGGACAATTCTTATGTCTGCCACTGAGTCCCAAGCTAAGGAATCACCTTTTAATCCTGAGAGCGATAACAACAGGCAATGTCTGTGTCATATAATGCTTTTTTCTTGGCAAAGCACTGTTAATGTGCATTATCTTCATTGACTGGTAACCAGTAGACTGTTTTAAAATGGCATATAATTGCTATTCTAATCTTTATTAGCACGTGGATTTTGTCTCCCTCCAAGCATCCTGGTTTCTCATGCCCCACACTGGTGACTCACCCAGATGCATTGGCCAGGCCTGATCTGGGGCCCCGAATCCGAACACCTTGACAGTCTGAGGCTAGTCCTTGGACTCATGGGCACCATGTCCCTGGTTCCCCCAGATGAGCGAGGAGCACACTGGTGCTGAGGACAGGACACCACAAATCCTGTGGAACATAGTGCCCTTGGCTCTGGGTTAGAGCCAAACATCTGTCTTCCTTCCTGAAGTTCCACCTTCAGAAGCGACGATTTCAGCACGAAAACACCCATTGTTCCCCATGCTGATGGTGTCTTTGTCTCATTAACAGGAGTCACTTGCAGCTGGTGGTCACAACTCCGCCTTCTGACTGTTAGTTGACTATTAGTGCTCTCGCCTCTTCGGTAAATTGTGAAACTCGGTGGGCAGCTGTTCCGAATGAAAATAAGCAAAATTTCTGCAGGATTTATATCTTTCTGTCATATTTGTTCATATATTGATGTCCATAGTTTAGTGTTTCCCTTTTACGAGGAGAGAGAGGGACCGGCGAGCTCACAGGAGTCAGCTGTGAATGGCCACATCAGCTCTGGGTGGGGGGGGATGGGAAGGGGGGCTGCTACATTGTCATTTCTCCATGACACGGAGCCGACATCAGTCTTTCCACAAAAGAGGAGCTCCGCGGACCTGAGACAAATTTTGTTGCACTCTGAATGATATGTGTGCTTTTTATGTTTATGAAACTACCATCCGGCGAAAAATAGCAGCCTAATATTTTGACATGAAGGTCATTCGAAAGTTTTACTGCCTGCAAGCGCGATCCATTTTGTTGACAAAAAGCTCTCCCAGGGTTCTTTACGGTGCCCCTGCCTGCTCCACTCTCTCTGAGTCTGGCATTTCTGTCCCCTCCCTCCTCACTGTCTCCCACCAGACTAATTATCAGCTCATTAAGGCTGTCCTAATGAATTATGTTTCAGCATTAAGAAAGGGTTGGGGATGAATGTGGGTGTCAGGGAAGGGGGGAGGGAATGGGGACAGGAGTGGGGAGTCACCAACTCGTCCCCTCGGCCACAGGAGCCAGCCTGGGTTCCAGCTGGGTGCACACACCGGAAACTCATCAATGTTTCAGTCGCCGTGAAGTTCAGACTGATGTAAACATGCTCTCGGGAGGAGCTGGTGCCCTAGGGCTCCTTGGCTCTGCAGACACGGAAATTCTCCCAAAGGTGACGTTGCACATGCGTATCTAGGCAGATGCCCATGTGTGGGTGGAGAGGGCGGTGGGAGGACAGGGCACCCAGGACATCCAAAAGGGACACAGGCAGGCCAGAGCAGGGAGCACGTGGATTTTTCTGCCAAGCGGACCAGTCACTCACCAAGATGACAAGTCATCTACCAAGATGACCAAGGGTGGGGACCGTGCCAGCCAGCATAGCTCATCTCTTATCTCCTTAGAAAACACCACCTACCATCACACTTTTACCACTCGCTGGGTTCATTCTTTCCTGTGTTCCAGAGAACAAAATAAGATACCATGTTTTTATGCAGCCGTCAGGACACAGGAATCATTGCTGCCCCGAGAACAAAGGTGGCCTTTGATGCCTCACTTGTCCCTGGCATAGCATTAACAATCAAAAAACGATGCAGACAGCAGCCCTAAACCAGATCAGGTCTTACAAGCAAGTCGAAAACCGAATTACAGAAGAGCAAAGTGCAGCACTACATTTTAAAATGCCAAATGTACTTTAAAGGGCTCGGTTTTTATTTTTCTCCTGCTTTCAGAATCGTGTCAGTGATATTGATCATAAGGGTATTATTTTCTTATTTCAATAATGACCCACATCGCAAGCCTTCTGTTTACTAAGTTTCTCAAGAAAAGAAATACCGAGCTTATCAAATCACATCGCCAGCATCTGACTTTTTTTTTTTTTTTTGCTTATAATTATACTGATGTTTTTCCTTATATAGCTCTGCAAAGCACTGAACCAGCTGAGCAGTGGCACACAGGGACCACTTCAGCCCCCGGGGAGAGGCAATCACCCTGCAGTCGGAAGAATAGAGCTAATTAATTATCACATTTGGCAAAAAAATCCTTTGTAGCTAAACAGATAATAGAGATGATAAATATCGTTCTATCTACGGACTTTTTGGTGTTAAATGATGCTTTTCTCAGACTACACAATAGCAAAAATTCACATTACAGAAAAATGGTTGACTTCACCAGTAATGCCCACCTTAATGGATTTGTTACCTCTCAGTGGGTGTATGTATATACGTCTGTGCAGAACTCTGAGTTGGCATTTCCACGCAGGTCTCCAAACGGTTTAAGCAGCAGAGGTCATTTCAGTCGTGTCTGGAAAAGAGAAGCCAGTGGACCACTCAGAACTCAGAGGAAGGGTCCTTCGCAGCTTGTGGGTGGCCACCCCAGGACCCGCCCCCTCCAGCCCTGGCCCTCCCAGGCACCGCTGCGCCCCACCCTCAGGTTCTCTAGGACATGTTTCTTCTTCATCCCTTCTGTTTATTTTCCTTCACTGCAGCCTGCGCAATGCGAGAACTTAAAGGCCGATGACAAAGGGTCCTTTACATGTAGGGGAGGGAAAGACCCAAATGTCCAACCAGGAGAAGATGGAGACCATAAAAATGGACCAGTGTGGTAATTCATCACATTAGCAGCGCATGAATTCATCATGTTAGCCGCACATTAATTCATCCATATGGCGCTGAAAGAATTCCTTTTCCTGGAGATGCCCAAATGATAAGGAGACACACAGCCGCATGCATTAAATAGTTTCAGTGTTGCTCTTCCTCAGAACATGGACTGGATGATACTGCCTTAAATGTACAGAAAAACTCCTAGGTCATAGGCACCAGGTAATGCCAATTCATTGAATTCTCACAAGGACCTAAAAATGGGGCCCTTGTTACCACTTTCCAGATGGAAAAACCGAGGCCTAAGAAGGCGAAGTCACAGCCTGAGGTTACGATGGCAGGTGTCACTGGGAGGAGGTTTGGAACAAAGGCTGCCTGTTGCTAGAGACTTCGCTTTTTTTAACCTGTTTTATGTGATAAGAACATGAGACCTGCCCTCTTAACCAAGCTCCAGGTGCCCAGTCCATGAGTGCTGATGTAGGCACCCCGTTGTACAGCGCATCTCTCGAACTCACTCATCTTGCTTAACCAAAACTTTATGCCTGTTAATTAGCACTCCCCATTTCCTCTCCCCCCAAGCCCATGACAACCACCACTGCACTCAGAGTCTTCGATTTGCCCATTTAAACATCTTAGATAAGTGGCATCCTGCAGCCTCTGTCATTCTGTGCCTGGCTATGTCACTTAGCATAATGCCCTCAAGGCTCATCCATGTCATTGCACATTGTAGAAGTGACTGCTTTCTAAAGGCCAGTCACATTCCATTGTGTGCGTGTACCCCATCTTCTGTGCCCACGTGCCCATGGACAGACACTGGGGTTATTCTCACAGCTCGGCTGCTGTAAATAATGCCACCGTGAACATGGAGGTGCAGGTGTCTCCTTGAGATCCTGAGTTCAGTGATCTCAGATACAGACCCAGGAATGGGATTGCTGGGTTATATGGTGGTTCTGTTGTTCACTTTTCATGAACCCTCATTCTGCTTTCCACAGAGGTTACATCACCATGCCATCCCCCCAGCGGTGCGCAGAGATGCCCTTCTCTCCACAGCCTCATCAGCACTTGTCTTTGTTTTGTTTTTTGTCATCATCCCAACAGCTGTGAGGTGTCCTCTCCCTGTCCCTGGTGGCTCAGGTCACACAAGATGCCCAGGTCAAGTATGGGCCACGCTGTGGTCACTGTGAGTACCAGCGAGCGTATCTGGTCGAGGCTGATGTGTGCTAGGCATTGAGGTAGGTAAAGGGTGTTCGCAGGTGTGGGTCTGGAGGATGGGCGGGCTTCCTAAAGCAAAACCCAAACCTGGCACCAGCCCAACACACTAGATCCACCCTCCTGGGAGCCACACGTGGGGTCTGAGGAGTGGGGAGAAGAGCTGCCTGTGTCTCAGACAGCCCCTGAGGGGCCCAGGGCAGGACACACACTGAGAAAAGCATTTGGTCCAAATGGAGACACGGCATCTTCCTTCCTTGTCCTCTCTTCCCTCCAAGGACCCCAGCTGCCTCGGTCTAGGCTTTGCTAATTCAGGAGTGGATGCCGGTTTTGTGTGGGGTTGAGTTTTTCTGTTTAGTTGATTCTCAAGCCACCAGAAGAAGGGACAGGTTGCGCTTTCCCCTTGAGAGGGAGGAGAGGCCCCACTGGAGACTGACAGCACCAGCCCGCCCAGGGAGGTGGCCGTATCTCCCAGGGCCATCACTCGTCCCTGAGCCTATCAGCAGCGCCTGGCAGCTGGGGAGATACATTTAGATAAAGCAGCCAGCAATCGCCGATAACAAGCCCCTCAAATGTCAGGCTGCACAAAGGACGGCATTGATTGCTGCACACAGCCCGCCCGCCCCTTGCTGCAGCGCTGCCCTCCCCTCGCCTCTGCTTTTCACGGGCCAGGCGGCCAGGCTCTGGCTGCGGTAATCTGCCTGCAGAAAAGGCCATTGTGCCTGCACACGCATTGTGTTAGTTGCTAAATGGTATTCAGCAACATCTAAATTCCCGGCCCGTCTTCCTACCCCTCTGGGATGGGCTTCCCTCCCAGCCAGGCCCAGGCTCACCCTCCTTCCCCTTCCACCCGCCTCCCTTCCCCTTCCTGGAGTCCCCGAGCCAGGACCAGGCACGACGCTGGCCCCACAAGGCCTCCTGGCTGGACAAGGACCCCTCCAACAAAGCCCAGAGAGAAGAAAGAGAGTTAGGGGCCCAGGAGCCCAGGTGAGGCAACGGGGCCCAAGCCTGGAGATGCCAATTGGCTCGTCCAAGCTTCCCACTGAGCAGAGGATCTTTTCTGTGCAAGGAACTGCCTTGCAAGTCCCTTTGAAGGGACATGAAAGCCAGACAGCAGAACCCGCCCAGTGCAGGACCCAGCCCAATCCTCCGATTCGCTTCCACCTGCTGGCGTGGGAATCTACTGTCACAGCCATCCCTTGAGCTGGCCAGCCATGTTGATATTTGCAGTGCAGATACCCCAAGAAGGGGATTGTGTCAGAAAATAAGTTCAGCAACAGTAGATCTTCTTTTTATTTTTTATGTTTGTGCTTTTGAGTATCCTACTCGGTGCAGAGTTAATGTGAAGCCATTCCAGAACTGTTTTGCAGAAATAAATGCCTCCCATACCGAATGTTTGCTCAGCCATTCCTGGCTTGCATTGGCAACCAAACATGACATATTTTCTAGTGACAGGAGAGCCTCCGAGGGGGAAAAATGATCATATGCATTAACATTTCGCTCTTAATAGCTGCTAGTAAATAACAGAACATTGTCTCTATAGTGGCCCACTGTGCTTAAAATAGTTGCTTTGAGGCAAAAGCAGGAGTTAGACATCCAAAAAACTACTTCGGAAGATTTAAAAAAAAAAAAAAAAAGCAGGAGCAGTGCACCAGTATTCTAAACAAGGGTTCAGAATTTAAAGGGTTCAACCATTTTAATTACAAAGGAAACAAGGTGAGGTGGACAGAATAACAGTCCCCCACAGAGGCCCACATCCTAAAGCCCCAAACCCGTGAGTATGCTGGGCTACACGGCAAAGAGATGGGATTATGGCTGCTCACCAGCTGCACTGAGCAGGGGGCAGTGATTCTGGAGTGTCCAGGTGGGCCAGGCCAATGTAATTGCAGGGTCCTAAGGAAAGGAAGCCTAAGGCTGAAGACCAGGCAAGGGCTTTGTGTCAGGATGGGAGGGGGACCCCACCTGCTGCCACTGGCTTCAGAGATGGAAGATGGGTCCACGAGCCGAGGAATGTGGGCTCCTCTAGAAGCTGGAAAGCGTAAGGAAACAGACCCTCCCCTGGATTCTCTGGAGGCAACCAGCCCTGCCAACATCTGGACTTTCATCCTGGGAAACCCCCGTAGGACTTCTAACTCATGGGACTGTAAGATACTACCTGTGCTTGTGGTGGTTTGTTGCAACAGAAATAGGAAACTGAAACTGAAGGAGGAAGAAGCGAGGTCCTGCTACTCATGGAGCACGGACCACATGCCAAACCCTGGGCTGAGCATTGGACTGCATTACTCACTCAGTCCTCACCACCTGCCTCAGACAACAGCTCTGTCGTCATCCCTGCTAGGTGAGTGACCGGAAGTTTAAAGGTTAACAAGTCTGATTTCAAAGCTCTAGTTCCTATCTATTTGCGCTTACCCACAAAGATCCCTCCACGTTTCTGCTACGCTAAAGAACAAAGTGTTTAATGCACTTGGGGCATGACGGCACGGAGTTTACCGGAGCCATCGGTCCTTGTTGAGAGATGCAGATTCTGCAAATGCAATCAAGAGCCTGGTGAGCGTATCTCTGCACTATTGAAGAGCTGTGTCGACTGCCTCCACCAGGCAGTATTGGAGATTTCCTAGATGAGTTTGTGGAGTTACTTTGCGTGTAGCGTTCACAGTGAATTCCTCCAACAGGGCTTTCTGACAGAACCAAATTTGACATTTATAATGGCCCCAGAAAAGCTTCTCCCTAATGACACCATGTCACTGCACAACACAGAAATCAAAGGCGATGTTTCTAATAGAAACACAGTCTCCAGTGGGAAGTGGGAAGGCAGGCGCCTCCCTCCTGTGGAGTAGACAGAGCCCAAGCAGCCAAGGAGGCCAGACCCTGCAGGGTCGGTGAGGGGCTCACCCATGCAGTTTGCTTACAAGGACGAGGATACAGAAGTAGAAGGAGAAGCAGCTTCTCAAGAACGAATACTCTTCAAAATCCTTGAGAAAAAAATCCCAAGTATGTGTCATTAGGAAGTCTTGATACCTTAATGATGATGAAGCATAAGAAATCTATTCTCCCGTGGCAGAGCAGCCAGCTGCCAAACTAAGACAAGCGCTCCCGTCCCGGTGCACTGTTGCTACAAGGAGATGAATCTTCCAGCTCCTCTTGCATTTAGATGGGACCACGATACCAGTCCTTACTCTGGGGACAGTAAGACCAAGAAACGTGTGCCTGTTCAGGGCTGAATTAGGAGACTAATCTGCATTCAGTGCCTTTTGTTTCCCTTCCACAGAGAACATGGAAGCCACATATAGAAGGTCATGCAGCCATAACAGGGAATGGCTTGGATCCCTGAATCACTATGTGAAAGACTGTCTACTGAACCCACCATTAGACTATTACTATACAAATGGTCAATTCAACTGTGCTATGGCACTGAAATTTCTGGGTTTATCTGTTACAGCTGGCAGCACTATCTTAATTAAAACACACACAAAGGTCAAGAGGAGCATGTCTTATGGTTTGTGCAGCAATAATGACGTGTGTGTGTATATGCGACGGAAGTTGGAAGCACTTCCACGCATGGTGTGTAGCAATAAAGAATGCTTCCCAGCAGTGTCTCACATGGCCTTGTGCCAAAGTTATTAAGGTCACTAATCTCTAAAGCTCAAAGTTGTGTCTATTGGCCTGGAATCGATTCTGATATAGAAGCGACTATGAAGGTGCCTACGGTACATCTCACGCTAAGAATCACTATTGATTTTCCAGGACCTTTAGGGGAAGATCATCTTGCTTCCAGAAGATACCTTCTAAAAATGGCTCAAGTGCTCATAAGTCCAACTCAGAAACATGCTACGAGGAAGCGTAGTTGTGCACACATTATTTGCAGCAGACAGAAGGAGAGAGGGTTATAGTTCTCCAATGGGTCTTCATCTGCGTTAGCTGAGTTTTAGAAGGGTCTTCATCTGCGTTAGCTGAGTTTTAGAAGGGTCTTCATCTGCGTTAGCTGAGTTTTAGAAGGGTCTTCATCTGCGTTAGCTGAGTTTTAGAAGGGTCTTCATCTGCGTTAGCTGAGTTTTAGAATTGGGGAGGCTGTTCAAGAGCTGCTGTCATGGCACCAAAACACCTTCAAGCAAGTAGTTGGGTTTAAAAGCTAACGCGGACACTCAGACCACCCTCAATCACCTCGGGAGGAAAGGAGTGTGAGCCTTCGCCAGTCTACAGTGAGGGCGGGTGGGAGCTCAGCAGGACGCAAACACCCCCAAAGCAACCCCCGAAGCAGGCTGACAGCTCTCACCTGGGGAAATCCTTCACGGCTCTCCCTTCTGGCAGTAGCTTTGGAGAAGACCCTCGGGCTCACATTGGAGCCTGGTCCCCCCACCGCCTCCGGTGGGGTGTGGGGTCAGCCAGGTCTGCTTTGGTCTTACCTCCGAGGTCCTCCCATGCCCTGCTCGGGACCTGCAGGGGGTGGCAGACTTGGGAAGCTCTCTCCACACTAGTATAAAACTGACATTTTTGTAGATCAAAAATAAGCAAACATGACCAACTTCATGTGATTCAACTTAGTGTGATGCAAGATATTTAGAAACTAGGAAGGCAAATAAGACACAAACACAGTAAGACTTCTGGCCCATGAGTTTCCTGCTGCATCACGGCCTGTGTGCTGTGCGCTTTACACATGGTCTCCGTCCCCCACTACGGCCCAGCTGCCATCCGTCCTGAGGAATGAACATCCGCACACAGGGGCGCACCCGCACTCAAAGGTGCACCCATGCACAAAGGCGCATTTTTAAAAGGAGGTGAAAATATAGGATATTTTTAATATAAATTATTCTCTTTAAAAAAGAATAAATGCTCATTATTTAAAAAATAGAAAATGCAGATGAATAAAATGTAGTCTCATGTGCTCAGAAATGGCTCAACTTCAAATAATGGCACGCCTGAAGCTTGCCCCTTGCCACACCCTCTACCCGATGTCCCTTTGCTCTCACGTAGATCCCAAGGCCAGTTGCTGATGACCACAGAAAACAGCTACTTCCAGCTCCCACACAATTCCTGGCAGGCTCATAATCCTGATGAACAAAAATGAATTACAATTCTCTCCCTCAGCTCTTAAAGTATTAAAGTGTATAACTTTTGAGCATATGCTCTACCCAAAATGTAAATGTTAAATTAAAAATCCGCGTTGTACTGGCATCCCCACCTCAGTAGATAACTTTTTTCTTGCTCTTCAAGCTCCATTTCCCTTGTCTCAATGCCATTTCATGCATTTTTTAATCTTTTAAATTCTACTGGTGAACAGCATCACTAGAAAATCTTAGAAAACCAGTTATGAACCAAGGAAGCACCTGCTCTACGCGGTGTGAGCTGGGGACAAAGCTGTTGGTCCAGACCCAGAATCCCACACTTTGCCAGTACGTTCCTCCATCATCCGCATCTAGACTTGTGCAGATTTGACTTCTGAAATCTGTAAAACGAACCAGACAAGTGCACGGTCTTCCTTGCCAGTAATTGCTAAGTTTTAGAAGTGAATGATCCGTCAGGCTTGGAAACAAACTTTGCTCTTTGAGGAAAACCTTTTTGATTATTGTTGTCAATAATAATAGCTCACTGATTTGTCTGTGTCTAAAGCTGGCAGTGCCAGAGTGAGAGGGGGTGGCCTGGTGGCTTTGTTAAGTACACCACCAGTCCCCCTGAAGAGCTGCAGGCTGAAACCCTTGGCTGTCACAGCCTCCCCAGCCAAGTGCAAACTGGCAAAGCTGTGGCGGTCAAGCAAGTGGCCCCCAGCCCCTCTTCATTTTTCGGTTTGAACCCCCTCCCCCGCCATTGTGTCAGGGGTGCTTGTCCCATGTGTGGACATGGTCTAGACATCACCGTCTCCCCAGTATCAGTAATAGGCATGGACTGAGGACCCACAACGTCTGAGGCAGGAATGGCACTAGGTCCTGGAAAAGGGACCAGCGTAGAACAAGGAAGACCTGAAAGAAGTTCACTCTGCTCCCTCGCTGTGCCCTTTCTGCCTGGAGGGAGCCGGAGAAGGGAGACAAGTAAGTGTTATTCAGATTTAGTCACAATCAATTTCTGTCACTGGGCGAGAAGAACAAAAAGCCAGGGATCTATGAAAGTCCCTTTACTCAAAGAAAACTTGTAATTAGTGTTTGGAGAGTCGGGCTTTGCACGGACGGAGGCTGCAGCGGTCTGATAACAGTGCCCCAGCGCTCCGAGGGCCCTCCCACCCAGCCTCCGGGAGCTCTCTGAGGAAATCACTCGGACCAGGCTTAACTTGGAAGTTAATAGACAGGCCTCGCCAAAGACGGGATATGCTGCTTTTCAAAGAACAACACCTGTGAACCACAGAGGTCACTGTGATGCAGTTTGTCCCCAGCCACCAGCCCTCCAGGCCCCATGTTGGAGGACAGAGAGAACCTTCAGTCAGGAAGTGAGCAGGCAGCCCAGCGCTGTCGGGTTGCGGCTCAGAGAGGCCCAGGGCTGCAGAATCTCTGCTCTGCTCACAGGGGAACGTGTGCCCCGTGGAGCGGTCCCCCAGGCAGCTGGTGCACTGCAAAACCGAAGGACACCTGGGTGTCCAAATGAGGACCACGGAAGAGGACAGGTATATCATACAATGCAGAGTCGCATCCAGAGGGCCACCTGCCACTACTAGCTTGGTGATCTTGAAAAAGGTACTGAAAACTCTTGAGTTTTGTTTAATGAAATAAAAAATAACAGGAATCAGGCTCTGGTGCTTATATGCTAAGCAATTTGGGCAAATCCTGTACCTTCAATGAACACCCATTTTCTTATCTAGAAGATAAGACTACAGATATAATTGCCACTTTTACTTGAGAAAGTTGTTATGTGAATTGAGAAAATGTATGTAAAGTACTTAGCACAATACTTGAAAGATAGTAGGTATTTGTTAAACGTTAGACAATCTTTATGTGTTCATCACTCCTCTGTTTATTTCTTCATTTAACAAGGGGGGGTGGGCATTAGATGAGGAAAGGTATGTAGAATGTGTAGCAAAACGCCAAGCACACAGTAGGCACTTGACACAACTAATCTATTTCTCTTCCTTTTTCACAAACAGGAAAACCGGGACACAGCGGCATGGGGAGACCCCACCCTACTGAGTGCTGCTGAGAGCTGTCTGTACCAAGCAAGTCCCTGCAGGAAGAAAATTCAAAGTGAGAAAGGGACAGAGAGAAACTGAGAATCTTCTATCTGCTCTAATTGATAAACTTCAGGTCAAAGTCAAGGAGCGCGGGGACCTTGGTGGAAGTCCATTTAGCTGACTGGCAAGCTCTGCTATTGACCTCTGAGAACTGGGAGGTCTTTGAACTCATTCGAGTTTCTAAGTCTTAGGCCAGAAAGGAAAATTTCTCAGCTGCTTTTTCATGCCTTCAAAATGAATTAATTTTCTAAATGGAAAATTGAAGTAATTAGGTTATAGACTGAGTGACATTTACTAAGGTGAAAAGCAGGGAAATTTCCATATCCTTTATTAAACAGTCATTAGATGTATTAAGCAATATGAACTAATCGCTTATATTCTTCCAAATGTGATTATTCTTTTCATGCCAAGGCAAGCTCAAGCTCACAAGGATCCAGCAGACCATGACGATTCAGAAAAGCCCCATGTTGCCTCTGCAACGTCCTTCCAGGGCCACCGGCTTTCCTGGGCAGGTGACAGATGTGCTCAGGGCCAGGGACAGTGTTCTGCACTCACTTCCACATGCCCTTCCTGCAGACCTGTCCTTCCCCTACCGACCTGTCCAAAAGGAAACCTACTCACTGATTCAAAACTATTTTCAATAGCACCTCCTACGTGCTAGACACTGTTCTAAGGTCCAGAGCTCCGAGAATAACAGACAAAACTCAATTTCATGGACTTGGCATTCCAAGAGGGGAAGTCAGAGAGCAACTGAAATGCGTAGCCCCTAGAATAAGTTAGCTGGTCACTGCCACGGAGACAAAGGTCAGTCGTGTGGGGAGGTGCTGTGCTCGGGAACAGCTGAGGGGGTGAGGGAGCCAGCTGCACACCTCACTGGGAAGGGGTTTTTAGGGGACAGGATCATCATGCACAAAGGCCCCACCATGCCCCGGGGGGGTCCAGGAAACCCAAGCAGGTGGGACCTGAGTGACTGAGCAGGAGGTGGTGATAGGGGGTCTGAGAGATGGGATGGGTCAGCCACTGAGGACATTTGGACTCCTGTTCCGAGTGAGACAGCCAGCCACTGGGAGGTTATGAGCAGGGAGTTCCCGCTCAGAAAACACAGTTACCCACAAATGAGCGACGTCAGAAATTAGCGTTCCCGCAGAGACTTGCTTCCCATGTCCATCTCCTAAGTGACACGTGACCCCCTTGTCTTACATGTAGTTCCTGCTCCCTGATCTTAGTTGTTTAGGGGTCTTGACAAGGAAGGCGGGAATGGGAACCGCACCTGGCACGGAGATTAGATCCAGTTTTACAATAGTGACTGAGGAGGAGCCCAAGAGAAACTGCCTGCAATTCGCAGCTGTAACCGGAACAGGTCTCTCTCTGTCTTCCCAGCCCCAGCCCCAGCCCCAGCCCCGGACGTGTGAAAGGGGTCATTGTGAAGGTTACCTGAGGTGACGCATTTAAAACACTTGCCATAAACTTAGTACTTAATAAGTGGTAGCCATTTCTACTTAAAGAACGCCTTCTTATGCCTAAGTGCAATTCCACGTCCAATCCAGTGTTCTTGAGCTCTCTTCCTACCTGGAGAAGCCTCCTTGGCCCCCACCTTCAGATCCAGGCACCATTCCTACTTCTTTGTCAAGTTCTGGTCAATGCTGCCATATCCCTCAAAGTGTCCCTCCCATCCTTTCAATCAGGAGCTCCCACCGGGGACATCTGGTGTCACAGAGGCCATTCAGAAATACCTGGAGACAAGTGTGGTTGTCACACCTGGGGTAGTGCTAGTAACTTTTAGTGGATAGAGGCCAGGGATGCTGCTAACCATCCTAGAGGGCATGGCAGCCCCACGGCAGAGAGTCCTCTGTCCTCAAAAGGCAACAATGCTCCGGCTGAGAAACCCTGCTCTAAATGCAGTAAATGGGGCGCCATCCTTTCTTCCGTAGATATAAAACATAAATATAATTACACATGTTTCTTCTTCATAGACTCTGGTTCTTATCCCTGACTACTTGGGCTCACTTCCTGACATGCAGTAGGTACAGTTATTAAGTGAGTTTGGCAAAACAGACTTTTATGGAAATAATGTTATCAGACAATTCCTACTAAAACTCTGCTGGCCCGAGGGCCAGAGGCATGGACTCCCAGTGAAAAGTTCCACATCTGGAGTGAGGGACACAGGACACTGCTGAAGAGGGCAGCCTTGCGGAAGTGGAGCTGGATGAGGTGGCTGGAGGAATCCCGGGGAGGCAGTTCAGGGGCCAGGTCTGCAATAACACCTACAGCCCTGTCCCCCTGAGCAGCCACCACCATCAAGGCTGCAGAGAACACACGGCGTCTCTTTGGAACAGCGAGGCTGGCTCATGCAGGTTCTTTGTCCACGTTGGGTGGACACAGAAGTCAGAGTGTGGAGCTGATGTCAGCCACCACCGGCCCCCGTGGCTGGCACCTCTTCACTGAGCATGAAAGTCACATTCGTCTGTGGTTGGGCTTACTCTTTTCTTTCCACTTGCCTCAAGTTGTCAATATCCCCTTTCTCCAGAGAAATTCATCATTGATACACAAGGGTCCCTAAGAGCTTGTAAACTAAAAAGCTTCATGAGACTGAAACTCAGAAGAATCGACATGGAATGGATAGACCCACCATGTGAAGAGAAGCCGGCCCACAGACACGGGTGGTAAGTGAGCAAGGAGGAGACTGGTGCATCCCCGTCCAGCAAACGCAGCCAGGGTTTAACTCCAAGGGAACACGTTTGAATACAAAAGAAAGTCGTGACCTAGGCCACTGAATCTTGACTGAGGAAAGTCTGCCTCGGGAAAGAGGCCATCTACCTCTCTCACCCCTTTCTAGAAGCTTCTATCTCATGGCTTTCTCCTGTCGGGCTACCTTGGCCAGCTCCCTCATGCCTCCCTTCACTCACCGCTCCACCTCTCTGCATCTCAGTTTCCTGCACTATCAGATGGAGGACTACAGCATCTACCTCACCATGTAGGGCGGGTATGTGTTTGGCCAACGTTCGTGTGCCTTCTCCTGGTCTAAGAGTCTCCTTGCGTCTCTGCCTAAATAACATGGCCATTTCGTTGATGTAGTTAATCTTAACTAAGTGTTAGAAAGAAAGCCATTTAAATAAATGTATATGAATATATTCCTCACTAATGACTCATTAGCCCTTCAAAAGGCATGTGGTATTTTGGGAGGCCATGGTATCCCAAAAGCTTCAACATTTTGTAGGCTTGTTGATTCCAAATAGTACAATAGAATGAAATGAACACATTCTAAGTAGCATTGACCAGGAATCAGGCTCCAGGTATGACTGTCCCAAACCCACCCTCTCCTCTTCAACATCTGGGAATGGCTGGCCAACAACTTTGTCATGTTCTCTCCAGGCCACGTGGTGGCTTCTCCCTGCTACTCTCTCCCATCAAGGTACATACTAATACAAACACGGAGAGCTCAGCGTCCTGTTCCCTACCCATGGTGCACCTGGTTCTTTGTCCTGAAGTGACCTGGCGCAGTTGAGGAGTGCCACACTTTGGTGCATGTTGGGTCCACAGAATGTAACAGCAGTGACAGCCACCTGTCCAAAAACTCCATGAAGCACATGGAGTTCACCTGCTTTCTGTCAATTAGCACAGAAAATGTGTTGTCTGTCTCCCACAGTGCCAAACACAAACACCTAGAATTATCTCTCAATTCCTTGTCTGAGAGACTGGTGGTCATGAATTTGGATGGACTCCTTAATCAGACAGACCTGGGTTTGAATCTCAGATCTATCATTTGACATCTTTGCCATTTTGGAGAAGTTAGCTAGTCCTTCAGTCTTTAAAAATCCCGATGTCTAAAATGGGCTAAGAGCAGTGATAGGCTCCCTGGAGAGGTAAAGGTGGGAAAGTGCAGAACCCAGCTCCCAGTGCTCCCGTTGGTGCTCAATGCTTGTGAGCTGAGCTGGGGGTTGTTGTTGGGGCTGTTACTTCCCATCCAGGTCGAGAACTTCTGAGTCCTATCAGTCTTCTGAAGCGCCCTCGGGTGCCCCATGCTCCTCTGTCCACATGCCCATTATCACTACAGGCTGGTGCCCTCCAGTCAGTCAATGAATAATAATGCATTTCCTGAACGTTCACTCGCCTTCCCAGCCCCTCTTGTTTAGTGATTTTTCTGAAAAGAGAAGCAGATGTTTTTAAAAGGAGAAAATTGTGATAGAGTGGATGGATGAGAGAGAAGCAAATTTTTTGTCCACTTCCAGTGCTTTGGTAAGACCCGGCAGACATCACCCATTAATGCCCCAGAATGACAGACATGTCGATTTCCCTGCTGCTCTTCCCCGTCGCCATCGCCCCCACACAGCTGTGTCCCTCCTCCACGGCACGGGCGCCAACCCCACCACAAAGCCAGGGATCCACCGAGTCTTGTGTCTGCTCCTTTAAAAAATGTGCTGTAAGTGAGAAGCTGGAGGCATCAAGAACTGCACCAATCAATCCCACACCATGTATAAGCAGAGTCAATTCTATAGGAAGCTCTGCAATAATGACTGTGTCAAAGAAAAAAGCTTTATCATTGGCATGTGGGTAGTGGATGAAATTATAGTATTGGAAACTTGACACAGAGTAGTAGGAAGGATATTAGAAAAAGGGAAAATAGAACTGCTTCTAATCCATGCTGCATTCTTCAAAGAATATGCTTAGGATCCACTGTCCTGCAGAGAATCTGAGGCTCTGGGGGTGAAAGAGGGCTTTTGGCCTCAAGGGTCAAGGTCTAGGAAGGCAAGTACCTGATCCAGGGAGGGTGCTGTCCAGGCTGGGGAGTCTCCCAGTGAGATTTCACAAATGTGCCAGAAATGCCATAGTGTCTCCTCCCCTGTCTATCAGAGAGCCTCCCAGGGAAAACTCACCCCATGAAGCCCCCTTCCCTGGGGGGTTGCCTTCAGAGGCCACCTGCAGGCGATGGGCAGGCGATGGTCCCTGCATGCCAGAGGGGGAGCTGAGCGAGTGTCAGCCCTTGTCATTGAGACAGGGTACAGACACCCTGTGCTGACGTCACCAGCCTCGGCAGTTCAGCGATATCAGCTACCAGCAGCCCAATTCATCAGGAAACCAGAAACGTGACGGTCCTTGGAGATGGGCAGAGAGACAAGCAGAGCCAGCCTGCGTTTGTCAAACTAAGAAAAACAGAGGCTGGAGAACCGTTTCCCAGATATTCTCATGAGTTCTGGGTTGGGAAGAAAGAATGGCCCCGATTCTAGACAGACTCTCTGCCGCACGTGCTGGGGTCAGACACTGGCACACTCCCACAGCTTCCCTCTCCCTGCTGGCCCACTCCCATTCAGAACCCACAAGGCTCGAACTGGTGTCAGCCTGGGAAGGTGTTTCCTAAAACCAGGAACTGGATCGGAGCATAGTTCATGAGCTATTTTATTAATCCCAAAATGCTATGCAACTCCATGAAAGTGAGAATGGGTTTCATCAAGGCAGTGTTCGGCAGGCACCCTCTCTGCGTGTGATGCCACAGGGGTGCTGCAGAAGAAACAGGTCAGGAAACCCATCGTTTGTGTCAGGAAGACGCTTATGTGCCACTGGAACAATTAGACAGAGCCACGGATGACTATGAGATACAGAGCAAGGGGTGTCCGTGAGAACCATAAGTTCCTGCAGAGACTCACCGAAGGGAGAGGTCACCTGGGATCAGGGGGACTGAGAGAGGCGTCCAGCACTGGCCTCAAGGACAGAAGTTCAGAAATTATCTCAGAGAACAGACCAAACAGATTAGTGTACTCCAGCCTGAGGGAACCACAAAAATAGAGACATAGTCAAAAAGGACGTGTGGGGGTGAAGAGAATTTACCTGCCCATTCATTCGTTAATTCAGCATTTATCGGGGACCTGGCATAGGCCAGGCCCTGCTCCAGGCACTGGATGCAGAGCAGAACGGGGAATGAGGCAGACTCTCCCAGAGCTCAGAGATAGATCAAATCCACTGATTAAAAAATATCAGAGAGTGAGGAGTGACAATCAGAATAGGGCAGGCGATGGGGTAGTGTGTGGCATTCAGACTGAGAACGGTGGTGTCAGCCTCAGGAAGGAGGGGTTCCTGGAGGGGGGAAGAGCAGCAGTGGGGGCCCCAGGGCAGAAATGACCTTGACTATCTGCAGGAGAGTAGTGTGGCCAGAGCATCAGAGGGGAGGGGAGCAGAGCCCACAGCGAGGATGGACAGAGAGGAAGCAGCAACAGTGGGCTACCTACGTCAGGGTAAAGGATTCTGATTTTGTTTTAGGTGAGTTGGGAGGCTGTGGAGTGTTCGGGGTGGGGCTGGAGGGACATGACCTGATTCATGGTTTTGAAAGAGGATGCTGGGCCCTGGGTGCTGATACTCAGCCAGGAGGGAAGCAGCAGCTCCTGGGAAGAAGCAGGTGTCGGTTATCGCACAGGTGAGGCGGCAACGGGAACTGGGAAAAGGGGATGGTTCGGGATGCTCTGAGTCCAAATTGGCAGAACTAGCAGATGACTTTGGCCTGAGCCCCGAAGAGAAGTATGGAAGAGAAGGCCAAGGTGTTGCCTGAAGCACCTGGCTCTAGTTTCTGAGGTGAGGAGGCATGTTTCGGAGAAGAATTCTATTTTGGCCAAATTAAACGTGAAATTTAATGGTAACATCAGTGCTCTTGCTAAGATGCCAGGAAGGAGCATACCCAATTTGTTTGGAAAGAGAAAAAGAAAAATTAGGCAGTAACTGAAACAGTAGAGTAAGCTTTTCTGTGTTCAGATCAGAAATATTAGAACATTTTTATAGACTTTTCTCCACCCAGAATATATGTTACAATTCATCGCCATTTCTGATAGAAAAAGACATAGAACAATTAACTCTAAGAAACCCAAGGAATACCAAAAAGAAAAGAAACTGAAGAAATGAAAATTAAAATAAGATTGTGATATTTTTCACCCTACGGAATAGTGGGAAAAATTAAAAATATCAAATAATACCCAGTGTTGATGCAGATGTGGGAAAATGGGCACACCCGTATACTTTTGACAGAATGTAAACTGGTACAACATTTTTTGAAATCCGTTGGGAGACAGCTATCAAAGCCACTGGACGGAACAATCTCACTTGAAATGCATCCTGCAGAATTGTGCACACAAACGGTCAAAAATGAAGGCGTGAGGATGTTCACTGCCTCTTTTTGGGGCTTAAGAAGTAAGGAAGTGAACTATCTTATATCTACATAAAGAAATACTTTGTAGACACCCCCACATAGAAAGAAATCTGTATTTTAGGTGGAAAAAAGTAAAAGTGCGTGGTCGTCTGTAGCACGTGATTCTATTTGTGTGACAAACACATCTGCCTCTGGGTAAGTGAAGCTGTGTGAGTGTGAGAGAGAATTAGGCGGGCACACATCAGTTTACTCTCTGAGGCTAGCTCGGGAGAGGCGAAGGAGAAGGAGAAATCTCCTTTTCACAGGGTGTCTTTCAGCAAGATTTGAATTCATGTATCGAGAAAGATCACTTTTAGAAATCAACATTAGAAACTAAAGGCAAGTATTAGCAATTTAGACAAGACAGAACACGAACTGCAGAGCACAGAGCACTAAGCTAATGCACTAATTTCTCTGAAGGGTTTCTATACTTAGAAACATGAAACACAAGAATCAGAAGGAAGCTATCCTAAGGGACCAATCAGATTCCCAGTCAAAGATTTATAGAAAAGAATGCTCATTGCCACATGCCTTACAATAGTGAAAAATTTAAAGAAACTTATTATTTGATATTAGAGTAATCATTTCATTAATGACGCTCAAATATACAATAGAATGTAAGGCAGCATCCAAACTGTTTTTGAAGATAACTGAATAACACGGAAAAACGCCCACAACACGGGCTACATATGAAAAAGCAAGATGCAAACGACTTCACGTTGCGTGTTCCCAAGTGCGTATACACACACATAAAGGTATTAATCCATTAAACTAATATTAAGAGAAAGTAATCCAAAACGTTAACTGGGGTTACTTCTCAGTAAAAAAAAAAAACTGGAATTTAACTTATTCTTTTTATAATTCTGGTTTTTCTAGGAGTTCTTCAGTGAGCCTGCATTCCTTTTATAATCCACATGTTTTAAACAAGAGAAGAAATAATGCATTAGTACACCCGCTTGTCCCAAAGCTCATTGGATTTTATGTTGTCCTTTTGCTCAACCTGAAAAGTCCCTGAAGGTGACTCAATTAAAGAGGAGATGGCCTCAGTGACGCAGCTGCATTTGACACATTCATTTCTGCCCACTTTTCCCACAGGCCCACTTGTCTTCTGGATGCTGAAATCCATCGATGTCTGGGGTACCTGGTGCCTGGGAGATACATGAGCCCGCACTCCAGGCAGCATCTGTTAATACAATAGAAGCTCATTCCTCAGCAGAAATCGAAATGGATGCTATTTACTAGGGCCAACGCTGACAGTACTACAGGATTCCTAGTCAGGTGCACACACATGCCACCCATGGGTCCACACAAGCCCACGTCTGTGCAGGGGACATCTGGCCCATCCCTAACCTAAGCCCTAAAGCAAGTCAGGTCCCAGCAAAAGTCAGGTCCTTCCACAGACATCCCACACCCATTTCCACCAGCTCTCCCCAGCTGTGGCTCTCATGTGGCCCAGATGGAGGTCCCCCACATTTCAAAGGGCTGCAAGGTGCGCTTTGAACAGCCTCCGCCTAAGTCGGACACAACTGCAGACACAAATCAATCCAGGCCTGTCTCCAAAGCCTCCCTGAAGAGCCCCTGATGGAGCCAACAGCGCCAGAATTGCCAATGCTCAGTCATCTCTGAATTCACATCCTTCAACTCAGCAAGAGTGCTGTGCTACTAAATATTAATATTAGTCTATCTTCAAAAGTTACTGAGTATCGGGTAGCAAGCCAAGCACTTGATGTTGATTATGTAATGTTATCATTATAACATTCTTATGAGACAGGATGCTATTAGATTCCCGTTTCATAGATGAGGAACTGGGATTCAGAGAGGGTAAGAAATGTGCCAAAGTCACACAGCACGTAGACGGTGGGGCTGGGGTTTGAATCCAGGCTCCAGGTCCTCATCACTACCAGCGTGGTGAACTGTTATGATGGCACCCTTTCCTCCTTACTCAGTACACAGTTAGCCATCCATGAACAGCACTGTTGTTATTAAACCTGCAATATAAGGCCTCAGGAAGAGGGAAGGAAGAGCAAAGCTCTCTACAAACTTCTGCCACTACCCATGTCTCAGTCCTCTCTCCCATCCCCCACCAGGCAAGGCAATGTCTAAAACACTTCCTGAGCTTGGATGGCTCTGAAGAAGGAGGGACCCTGAGGCTGGGCCAGAAGTCAAGGTGACTTGTGTGAGTGGCCTCCCTGTACTGGTCCAGGTATAATGACTCCTGCCTCCATAGCCTTCGCATGCTCATCAGCATTAACAGGTGGAAGGTATTTTACACTAGAGGTCCTGCATCTCTGAGTACTTAATTACAATATGGCATTTTCTCAGAACAAGTACATGGGGTCCTGGGGCAAATCCTCTCCCAATCCTTCAGTAAGGGTTCCCTCAGGACTTGTGCTCACTCCCCCCTTCCTGCAATGCAAGAGACCTCACAAGTGGTCCTTTCCTCTCTCTCTTGTTTCTTAATTGAATGGATAAGAGCCATTTTTATTTATTTTATTTTTTAATATATTTAATTGATTATGCTATTACAGTTGTCCCATTTTTCCCCCTTTATTCCCCTCCACCCTGCATACCCCCTCCCACCCTCATTCCCCCCTTTTAGCTCATGTCCATGGGTCGTACATATAAATTCTTTGGTTTCCACATTTCCTATACTATTCTTAACTTCCCCCTGTCTATTTTCTACCTACCATTAATGCTACTTATTCCCTGTACCTTTCCCCCCTCTCCCTCCCACTCCCCCACTGATAACCCTCAATGTGATCTCCATTTCTGTGATTCTGTTCCTCTTCTAGTTCTTTGCTTAGTTTGTTTGTTTTTAGGTTCAGTTGTTAATAGCTGTGAGCTTGTTGTCATTTTACTGTTAATATTTTTGATCTTTTTCTTAGATAAGCCCCATTTAACATTTCATATAATAAGGGCATGGGATGATGAACTCCTTTAACTAGACCTTTTCTGGGAAGCACTTTATCTGCCCTTCCATTCTAAATGATAGCTTTGCTGGATAGAGTAATCTTAGATGTAGGCCCTTGCCTTTCATGACTTCAAATATTTCTTTCCAGTCCCTTCTTGCCTGCAAGGTTTCTTTTGAGAAATCAGCTGACAATCTGCTGGGCACTCCTTTGTAGGTAACTGTCTCCTTTTCTCTTGCTGCTTTTTAAGATTCTCTCCTTATCTTTAATCTTGGCCAATGAAATTATGATGTGTCTTGGTGTGTTTCTTCTTGGGTCCAACTTCTTTACAACTCTCTGAGTTTCCTGGACTCCCTGAAAATCTATTTCCTTTGCCAGATTGGGGAACTTGTCCTTCATTATGTTTTCGAATAAGTTTTCAATTTCTGGCTCTTCCTCTTCTCCTTCTGGTACCCCTATGATTCAGATGTTGGAGAGTTTGAAGTTGTCCTGGAGGTTCCTAAGCCTCTCCTCATTTTTTTGAATTCTTGTTTCTTCATTCTGTTCTAATTGAATGTTTCTTTCTTCCTTCTGCTCCAAATCATTGATTTGAGTCCTGGTTTCCTTCCTGTCACTGTTGGCTCCCTGTAGATTTTTCTTTATTTCACACAATGCAACCTTCATTGTTGCCTGGGTCTTTTTTATACTATTGAAGTACCCAGTGAGTTCCTGGAGCATCTTGATAACCATTGTTTTGAACCATGCATCTGAGAGGTTGGCTATCTTTTCATCGGTTAGTTGTATTTTTTCTGGAGCTTTGAACTGTTCTTTCATTTGGGCCATTTTTTTTTTTTTTTGTCTCAGCATGCCTGTTACACAGTAGGGGGCAGAGCCTCAGTTGTTCATTGGGGCAGGGCAACACACATCGCTGTGTTGTGACACTGTTTGTGAGGGAGGTGTCTGAGAGGGAACAGTGCCGCTTGCTCTGCTCTCTGTCGGTTATCAGTCACTTCCTCTGCTACCCACAAGAGAATTGGGCCCTTCTGGTGCTGATTCCTGGGTGGGTGGGCTTGTGTACACTCTAGGACCCTGTGGGTCTCTCCAACGAACTCTCCTGTGAGGCTGGGAGTTTCTCCCACTGCCACCTCAACCCCCACAGGTGTTTTCAGTCAGAGGCTTTGAGGTTTTATTTCCCCATGCTGGAACCCTGGGTTATATAGTCTGTCTCGCTCCCCAGTTATTCCTCCCAGTTTATCTGCATGCAAAGGTGGGACCGCCCTGGTCCTCCAGCCGCTGCCTGGCCGAGTCCTCTCTGCCCCTCCTACCGGTCTGGATGAATGTTTCTTCAACTCCTTGTTTGTCAGACTTCCATACAGTTCAATTTTCTGTCAGTTCTGGTTGTTTTTTGTTTTTAAATTTGTTGTTGTCCTTCTTTTGGTTGTGTGAGGAGGCACAGTGTGTCTACCTATGCCTCCATCTTGGCTGGAAGTCCGCTATTTTTAAATCATGATTTTTTTTTACCCCTCTGGAAGCATTGTAACATCACCCATACATGGAACGGATATTGTTGTGTGGCCTGGTCACATGCCTTGATGTCACAATATGTTCTAGTGTCATTATAGGTGCCATTTGATGCTTGGCCTGTGAATGTGCTACATGTCACAGAAGCCACTGACTGCCAAACAAATGATCTTCAATCATGTGACACAGGACAAACATCCCTTTGCATGTCCCCATCCCCTCCAATGAGAGGTGAGGTTTCCCGAGGCCCCTCCTCATGGCATCTTCAGTAGGACTTCCTGCGTTGCCACCCACAATATAAACAGAACCATGATGACGATGTCACAAGCAAGGGTGCTGGTCCACACCCAGGACTCTACATAAAGACATCCAGTCATGCTCCACTCGATTGGTCTTGAATACCTGAGCAGGTGCACCCTGATCTCTGTCACAGATGGCCCCTCTGAAGAGGCGCTGAGTGGCTCCCACACCCACCTCCTCCCTCCCCAGCTCAAGTTTCTTTTTCAGTCAAAGAAAACCCTATAAAAGCTTTAGAATGCATATGTCCTCTGCATCTCTGAGCTGTTACAAAAGTCACAACTAGTCACTTGGCATACACCCCAGATCCTAAATTAGGGAAGCATTTCAGGCCTTCCTATCTCAGCAAAATCCTTCTGGGCGTAGCCTGATGACCATCTCCTGTCCCTGCAATTACCCCAGGCTCTGCTCTGAGACTGTGACCCATCCATGTACCCTCAGGCCCTGGCTGGCTGGCTCACTTCCATGCATGGCTTCCGGGAAGTTGCTGAAGGACAGATCCCAGCAGAAAACCCAAGATTCAAGGATGCCTCGAGGTTAGAACATCAACCTGCGTGCACGGTTCCAAGATGGGAGCACAGGGTGGAAATAGGAAGACTCGTCCCTCTGTCAGGATGAGTCAGAGCAGGTTCCAGGAATAGGCTGCAGATTGCCTCTGATTGCCACCCGCTCTGAGATGCTGTGAGGGCACAGTGACCTCAAGCATGTTCTCAGCCCCAAAATATTTGCCTCCAACCCTTTTCTGACTTCTCTCAAGCTATAATCAATTCAACTTCAAAGGTTTTTTTTTTCCCTTAAATGTGACAACAGAAAAATCAGCATTAAAATTCTACTTATAAATGTGTTTGTGAATTTTTAACTGTCTTCAGGGCTACCAGTCATAAATCCAGAGTACAAAAAGCCTTCTCTCTGGCAAGGTTTATGAGAACGCCAACGGCAGTCTGGAAAGTGAAGCATTGCATTGGCAAGATAGGCAAATGCTTCAGAAGAGCGTTCAGCAATTACATCTGACATGGAAGACAGGAAGATTCCCCAAGGCCTGGAAATGGACAAACCTGGGCTCGTATGAATGAGAAGGGGAGGGAGGGAAGGAGGGAGGGGAGAAGAACGACCTTAGTGGTAATTACAGAGCAGTCAATGAAAGTTGATGTTCGATTAAATATTAGATTTCATTGCATTTCAGGGTCCCTTCGCAAATGCACACAGAGATTTGTGATGAGGAACATGGGAGAAAATCCTCTCCAATCCACTCTACCTCCTTCCCTGACCCTGACAAGCCTCAGGGGTACAGGCCAGGCCATGAGAAGCAGCTGTCAGGGCCTCAGGAAGAATATTGGAAACATTCAGTAAAAATGTTTGCAAACAGCAGAGAAAGGCGATGGTCTAGGAGATTCAGAAAGGCTCTCCATGGCCCGTGGGGACATGGCAAATTAAGGATGTCTGACAGAGTGGAGGGCGGAGGGTGCTGGATGGCTCTCCCCATGGTTTCCTGTCTGGATGGATGAGGGAGGGAGGCCCAGCTCAAATGCTAGAGTGACCTAAAGTGACCCTGAGGAATGTGACAAATCAACCCTAAATCCACGATGAAATTTAACCCTGACACAACTCAGTGCAAAAAGCACCATCGCAGCGCGTTGCCCTTCCTGAGGAGCAGACGACCATGAACGCAGGTGCACGGAGTAAACTGAGGGAATTAGATGTTGCCGGCGGGGTGCGAGGTGGTCTTCTCAGATGTCTTCTGACTGCCAACACTTCCAAGTAATAAGCAGGTGCCTACGAGGGGCCTGTCGGTATTCAGAAGACCTCATTGGCTTACAATTAAGTATTCCTTCTGAAATTTGTTTACCGTTATTGAGTTCCTAACTACATTGTCATAGCTAATGCAAAGGTAAACACCAAGTGAGCCCCAGTGAATTACTTCAAATTTCTAACTAATGTCATAGGAACCAACAGGTGTCTGAGTACAAAGAGAGTGTATGCCAGCCTTTCCCGAAGGTATGTTCTCTCGAGACTCTAGTCCTAAGAAATTCTGAGAAAACGGGGTCCAAAGACAAGTGTAATACTGATAATTATAATAACAACAACATGAGTAGCAACGACAATTCACTCATGCGCACGAGCGCGCACACACGTTACTTTACGCCAAGCACTGTTCTAAGAACCAATATATTCAGACTCCACGTCGCTTGTCCATACACAAAGGACATTTTGCTCTCTGATGGCTCCAATAACAAGGGAACCTTTTCAACATCAATTAACCTCTTCCATCCTAAATTAATTTGACAATGGAACCCTATTCTGTCATAGCCCCTATTAACAACTTTGGTGAAATGCTGAGGTACACTCATTAATCCATTCCACAAATATGCCTTGAATATCTTCTTATGCCAAGCCCTGAACTAAGCAAGTGTGAGAGGGAGAATAATAGAGAACTAAAAATTCAAACACGCTTTAAGAGGATAAACAAAGCAAGCATATGATGCAGTCTTATTTTTATCCGCTCCTGGGGGTATGGCAGACATGTGCTTCACAGAGAGTGTGTAGTCGGGCTCTGCTGTGGCCGCCAGAGTCCACGTGGCATAGGTGGTCTGTTACACTTGTCTGCAGATGACTGGAAGAGTTCTGAGAACCACTGTCCCCCAGAATCAAATTTATTTTAATTACCTTTAAATAAAGACCCTAAGGAATCTAAATCCGCATCAGGTGCAAAGGCAATTTGTTCAGCTGTAAGGGAAGGTCCTTGTCTAAATGAAAACATGCTCCCACAGGCCACTGATAGAAGGTTTAGTCCCCAAAACCTGCAGGAACAGGGCTGATTGCACTGGTTACTCTGGCTGACCAGCGAGGCTTGAGGCAGGAGCTGGGACGAGCACGCTTCTGGAGCTTCACTCCTTTAACTGGGTTAGTGAGGAAGTGCAGAACAATAACAAAAATTGTGTGTGCCTGTGCGCACACACCTGTGCGTGTTTGCACATGTGCATTTGTGTGTAGACAGAAAGGAGGAAAAAGGCCTGCAAAGATCAGCCTAATATAAAATGTCAAAGCCAAGGGCGGCTCTCAGCTTCCATTTGAGAAGCACAGAGAAGAGAGAGAAGGAAATGTAGATTATAGCTGCCACAGGCCTTGCTGTGTGTATTGGATAAAATTTGCACACTTGATTGTGTCTATTACCCAAACTACAGCAATTTCCATTTTCCCAACGCAGTAATTGAGAAAATTAAACTTACGGTAAGAACCAAAATGTCAGCCTCCCCATTTTCTTAAATGGTGCCAAAGCTCTGACCTTTTTCATTTAGAATCCTTTCTCTTGTTCAATTCCAACAATTAAGGACAACCCTTCAGGCTGCCTGTCTGGGTCAGACGTCACTCTGTGGAGCCTACTCGGCCTTGAGGCTGACTCAGGAAGGCGGTACGCTGAGTGTTTGTGAAAATGCCATCACAGCAAACGTGGCTCCAGGTCCTCACTAACACCGCCTGCAGTGCGAGGCACCTGAGCTCAGGTGTTCTGGGTCTTCAACGGGGGAGGGGACCACACTGCTGGGGGTAGAGTCAGCATGCCAGCGAGCAAACTCACAAAACACTGGGGGCTCCTGTGTGTGTGTGTGATACACACACACACATACATATATGCACAATCATCACACAAACTCCGCTGATATCTTTAAAGACCAGGACTAGCTACTGGTTTGTCCCCAAAGCCTCCAATACACATACATTCATGCACCCCCCCCCACACTCCCAGGGGATCTGTTAGCATCTGAGTTTAGCCATACACCACCTTCATCAAGATACCAAGGGGGGCACCCAGTACATTTGCCCAGATCCATACTATCTGTAGGCTAATAATTCAGTTCTTTGTACATCAAAGACACTATCTGCTGCTTTTTCTATAGCCACTGAGGGCTTGAAAGAATATGATTTGACTGAATAAATCTCAACTCATGTAGTTATGAACTATTTATATGGTCTGTATGGTCCCCAAAATGTTTGGTTCGCAGGTGTAATGACGACTTCATCCTAGAACATTTGTGGCCGTGATGTGCCATCCCCAGAACAACGGGGAAAGTTCCGGCTGCGGCTGCCAAAGTCGGCCTTGGAGAGTCAGTCCTCTGTTTATAACAGAAGTGCTTGCAAGTCTCCCTCAGAGTCTGGGGGAAGAGCTTGGGTTTGGCTGCCACGTTTTCTGGGTTTTTTTGGCACCTGTTCTCTTTGGAAAGTGAAGGATGGGGCCCTGTGTTCCACAGCACCTCCACCAGCTCCAGGGAGCCCACTCCGGGCCAGACTGTTCTGTTTGACACCTTGACACCGAGGAAGGGAGAGCATGGTTTATAGAAGAAGAAGTGAATTCCTGGAATGCTCACTGTTGGAACGCTCATTTCCTCCCCTACTCCACTGGCAGACCCCGCACCAGCCTCTCTCCTGCACTGCCCCCTGCATCTGCCCAGTTACAAGAATTCAAATTCGCTGTCCTTTCTTGCCAACTGAATACACATTTTTGCCATCCACTAACCTGAAAAAGGCCCTAAACGGCCAGTGGGTCTGCGAATGTGAAGGGTTCCTCCTTCCTGCCACCCATAAATCTAAATAGGTCTTTTAAACACTCACCTCCAATTTTCCGTACCATTTTTCTCATTGTTGAGGACAGTCCTGTTGTCTCCTTGTCATCTTTTATCTTCACATGCTATCTGCCCCTCTTTCAAAATCTGAGCCTCCCCACACAAAGAGCAAGCCCCATATTCAACGTGAAAATACGCGCATGACATAATTGTTACAGCAGATAAATTTCACGCATGAAATCCGATTCGCACACTCCTTGCAGAAGCTTTGTTGCCTGGGAATCATTTCTGAGAAATTGGAAAATCTTAACAAAAATCCAAGGAAACCCAGTGCCTTCTAACCAGGGTATGAATTTGAGAAAAATGGGTGTTTGGGTGGCAGGGGGTAGGAGGGAGGGGAATACAAAGCTGGAAGCTGAATTATTGTAAGGAGGGGCAAATGAGTCAGTGAAAGACCCCTGGATGTCATGGAGGGATCTCTGTCAGGGTGACTGTAAACATTAATGTTTTATTGGTGCCCTGTCCTTCCTTGAACTTGAACAGAATGCTGTGTCTCACCAAGTCCTGTCAAATGAATTAGAAACAGCATCCGGACGTCCTTTCTGTCAAATGCAGTGAAGTTCATTTCTAAATGTCCCTGGGTTGTTTTAAAGAGCTCACACCGCTTTTCCTCCTATTGGCCTGGATCTTGTGGATAATTTATTTAAAAGACTTAGCTGGCCCCTTATGGCTGGAGCCCATTTTAATCTCTAAATTGACCACTCTCCTCAATTGAATTTAGCAATGAAGAGGCTGGACGTTTCAGACTGAAACAGTGACTTCATCCACTAACCTTGGCCTTGGGATCTGAGCAAAGCCTGGTTCGTGGGCAGCAGCCTCGACCCAGCTCCTCAGAGTCAATCCCACGGAGACCAACAGAGGTCCTGCGCCTCAGTGTCTGGTCAAGAGGTTGGTGAGACATCAGCCAAGTAATCCATTTAGGCGGGATGTCGTCATAAAAACACGAATGCAATGCGACAGTGACTACTGTGCCAGCAATTCCAGGGGAAATAGGAAGAATCTACGTGACCCCTGCCTACACATGGCTTCCAGTGCGCTAAGGGAATGAGGCATTGCCAAGTTAATATCAATAAAGTATGGTGAATTCTCAAATGGAAGACTAAACAAAATCCATGCACGGGCAGAGAAAAAAATTCCAACAGAAAGGATTGGGTGGGTATCTTTGAGCTGAAACTGTAGAACCTACAAACTCTGAGCAAAGTCACTTGCAAAGACAAAAAAAAAAAAGCCATGAACATTCTTGTTCCCACAGATTCGACCACTAGTTCAAGACCCAAGGAGCTTCAGGAATTTAAATAAGATGGTGCACAGTTAATGAGCAGAAACTCCAGTTTCATGTTAATTAGTTTTGATTAAAAATATTTTCTTCTGCTTATCTCCAAGGGTTTATTGTCAGTGTCCCAACCATCTCTTCTTTGACCTCCCTGCATTGTACGCTTTACTTTTGCAGCTGAACAATAAAGCACACCTCCTAACAGCACCTGGGTGGCCCATTAGGGGCACGGAGGAAGCTTGTAATATCGCGGGAAGAAGGAAACAAAAACAGATGCCGTAATTCACCCACGAAGATGAGACCCACGGGGCAGGAGCGTCATTTCAGACTATCAAATCAGTAGTCAAAAATTTCATCCCAACATATCAAACATGTGCCCCCACTTTCCAAGGTGACCACTGTAATGGGGTTGGAGCATCAGAAATCAGGAGATTGGAGGGTTATAAATGAAATTGCTTCCACCATCCATCAAGCTCTGTGTTGCCCCCGCCCCCACCAAGGAAGTGAGGAAGAGTGCCTGGGCAGCAGAGGGCTGCTCAGTGACGTTGGGACAAGGGGACTCTGCTCTTTGGGGATGAGAAGCAGTTCTGTCAAACCACACGTCGACAGCGTGACAAGGGAGTGGGCAGGACACATCCATGAGCACTGCCCAGGGGAGCCTGATCAGACCACAGGTGCGCCCCCACCTCTCCAAACGGCCTCACCTACTCCCAGCCACTATAGCATGTGTCAACATCCCTGTTTACGGCATGCTCACTCATGTCCATCTTGAGAAGGGGCAGCAAGGAGCATCCATTGCAAGTCTCTCGCATCAGTGAGAGTCTTACCAGTCGGTTTTCTCAAACACGACAGGACTACGCCCGTCTTCAGGAACAAAAACACTCAGCTCTGCTGCTAGACACAGCTCTCATTCAGGGTTTGTACACAACCATTTCACTTGGCCGTGCTCGCGAGTGCTGCGTCTATTCAGCCTTACCCGTGGAACGAGCCGTCCCCTGAGCACTCAGGCAATGATTCTGAGCGGGTGACAGCTGTGGGTGGGAGATCCTATACATTTCCGTGGAAGCCACAGTTGTTTGGAAGGTCAGCCCTCAAATGGGGCTCATTTTTCACTGGAGACAAAGGCAGTACCAAGGTCTTTTCAATTTGTATGGAATTAGGCTAGTTCTGTCGCGGTGATAATAGGAGCACCAGAGCAGTTTTCTTTATTTTTTTTTTTAAAGTATGGTAAAAGATTTATATCTTTAAAAATTCATGAGACATTGATCCAGCAGTAAAGCTTTAATGAGATTTGTAAAACAAATGATGAAGCCAAAGTTATGGCTGTAAGAAAAACATCCTTATCGAGGAGGTCTTATTATTTCAAAATTTAGTATTCCTCCTAGAATTATTTTTAATGAATGAGATGATAGGCCTGTAAGGTTAGAAAGAGAGGTAGCAGAGGGTGTAATAAAAATAATACTTTTTATTGTGTTTGTTTATTCAAGAAAATTCCAAGAAACTAAACATTATTGCTATTAACAGTTTGCAGCTACTGATTAAGCATAGAAATT
>VMDR010005946.1:0-48309 GCA_007922815.1 Macrotus californicus
TTCTGATTTCTTATTTTTATAAGTATAAAAGCACGTAGGGTACTTTTCACAACCCAGAGACTCAGATTGTCTGAAGCAATTAAACCAGGAATCCTGAGGGGGATTCACAATTGTTAAAGCTCCCAGGTAATTCCAGGATTTGACTGTCACTGGTTAGAAGACTCTTCACAGTCTTACCTCGCTCTTGTCTATTTTGTCATCTTTTCCTGTTGATGTCTCCTGACAAGCCCACAAATAAATCATCCTTGAGGCATCCCAGACTACCTGCAGGGCTGAGATCAATTACCCTGTTGCTTCTTGGTCTCTCTGCATGTTCTGGTCTCTGTGCCTGGAGTTCCTCCTCACCTACCGCGACCCCTCACCTGGGGATTGCCATATAGCTGGTAGACAGCAGATCTGAAGATTATCACAAGTATCTGGTTTTAACATAGCAAGTGAAATGGCCAATTTATTTTCAATTTAGGGGTTTTGTGCTCCACACTGTTCCCAGCTGAACCCTAACTGTGTGAGAATCTGGGCCAGTTCTTGAAAGTCAGCCGTCAGCTCTCTCTAGTTGTCTCTGTGAATTTCTGGGGACTAAGTTTTGGTCTTTGGAAAGTTTATTGAGAAGGATGAGTTTTTGACAGGGACCTCTATAGGGTATTTGCTTCTCTGGGTGATGATTTATATTCATAACACAGAGGCTGAAGTTGGAAATTAGACCTGCCATTTTAAAATATGCTTGGTCTGGCCCTGGTGTTGTGAGGAGTGGATTCTTATCAGCGGTTGCATTAAAACAGCATCAGGGACAAGAGCAAGCGTATTTTTTAAATGACAGCTCTAAGAAGCCTTCCTGTTTTAGATTAAATCATGATTTCAAAGGCTAAGCCCTGGACTGAAGATTTTGATTTGTCTCCATATTCTCTTAATCAAATCTCCTTTTCTTAATGCTTCTACCCTTAAGAAAAATGGGAAGCCACTTCTTCCTAATGGCTTTTATTGTATCACATTAGGTCCCGGTAGTCCCCAAACAACTCATCTTGGTTTGAAATAAGATAAACTTTTGGTACAACCAGGGAACCACCATGAGGCTGTTAAAAATAATGCCATGGATTCACCTTTACAATTTGGAAAGATGATGATAGAGAGTCTGGAAACTTTCGTACCAAAATAGTAAAAATAGTTACATTTTTGTGATGGAATTACAGGTGGTTTTTTTTCTTTCACTTTTTTATTTTCTTATAATATCTGTATGTATATGTGCATTTAGAGAAATTAAATGTAATTAGAGGGTGGTCTTCTAAGAGAGTAGAGGTCACCTTTTTCAAGACCATTGGAAGAGTCTGTAGCATCTATTACTCTTTCTGTATTTTCCATCTGCATAGCAGAAACTAGAGTCTCTTGAAGAAACTTAGCCTGCTTCCTTTCACTCATTTCTGTGGAGGTCCCAAGTTACAATTTGCCATTAAAGGAGAGAGATTTTCTTGAGTAGAATAGTCAATTTATTAAAATTGTTTTTACTCTCCACCTACCCCTGGGGTCAATGGCCCTGAAGGACCCAGCAAAGGCCAGCCTGTGGGGCTGTGTCTGGTTCAGTGTGGCGTGGATCGGGTCACCCAAGGGCTCAGCTGCGACCGTGCGGCCCTGCCCCACCGAGAGTGAAGGGCCAAGGGGGGACACCAATTACACGTTTGAGAGGACACACCAGTGCAACAACAGGGAGCTGAAATGCACATCTCACTGGTGTTTTTGGAAGCTGTATTAAAATCAAACTTTAATCACGAATTGTGAAATAGAACACAGGGAGTTGGAAGCTGCTAAAATATTAACATATCTATTGGAACAGAAACTCAGGCACTTTATTATCTTTATGACCAGCTCTGGGATTTCATAATTAAGTCTTTCAGTTTGATTTATTTAGACTAAGCAAACTTTCAAAGTGAGTTTGAGGGCCTTTGTGCTTGGAACATGGAGGCGTTGTGTTTCCTGAGGCCACTGGGAACCCAGGTTTCATCAGTTCGATGCCCTGGCTCAGAGGCAGGTATTCTGAGAAACTTCTCTTGAGCATCTTTACTCATTAACTGTGGGAAGGACCTCAGACAGCTCCCTTAGCAGTGTGAAATTCAGAAGGGAGGGAGCGAGGGAAATATGTGATACTTAGTGAAACCGTTAGAATTGCAGCTTATTACTTTCTCTTGGTCTGTTCTCTTTGGTTCTACAAATGGACATTTCCTTCTTGTCTCTCATCTAAGCCCTTAACAGGTTCTAAATATTTCCCCATTGGGCAGAGTGAGTGGAAAGATGTACCATTTCTACACCTAGGCATGTGATTCCCTTCCCCCTCCAAGATGCACTAAGGAGCATTGGATCTAGCATAATTCTGAAATTGAACATGTGGCAAATGCTCAGATAATCTGAGCTTGAACATCCTATATAAACTTTAACCCATCTCAAGCTGCAGGGTTGGTGAATCAAGGAAGAGAATGAACTCTAAATACAGTATAAACTTAATGGTGGCGTTTTTTCCAGGCAGCGGAGGGAGAGAGATTAATTACACTTGTAGTGGGATGGCATGAGCTGGCCTGGGGGAATGGGTTGGCCCTGGTGGTTGAGCAGGGGAGCCAGGGGCTGTAGCAGCCTAAAAGATCAGCAGGAGGATGAACGAAGGGGAAGGAAAGCATGGAGGCAGGTCTGGTGATGTGTGAACAGACCAGGGAAGCACAGGAAAGGAGGCTTTGACAGCCAGTGCTTTTTGAAGAAAGGGACGCCCATGGATCAGGAGTGCACTGGTCTGGGAATGCCTAAACGGAGCTGTGCTTCCTCGGGTACCATTGTCCTGGAGTCCTGGGTCTGTGCCTGACTCTGCTGAGACATCATCACAGAAGGGAGACTCGGGGCCCGCATTTGAAGGGCTAAAAATGCCAACTCGGGTTGAAGATAAGGCTGAAGCCACCACTGTGTCTCATACGATGCCACGTTACAATGATACCAAACTGGCTCGATGTCCTGCCGTGGCAGCAGATGTGCAGGTACACATCGTCTTCTAATGGTAGGAACAGAGCACGATTTTAGAGCTTAATTCTTCTCTCTGGGTTTATCTAGAAAGGGCACATGTCATTCCATATGTGTGGTCACTGCTTTAAACCATTTATATATTTTCACTCGTTAAATCTTCCCACATGGCCACCCCCACACGCAAACAGAAAAGTGTCACTTCGCCTTGAACAGTGGGATTGCCTGAGAGCAGCATCTACCTTTTTGTCCTTTGACACTAACATTTTACCTTAGAAGAAAATACGCGCATGCCTTTCTCTGAACTAAAATTAACTTGTGGCTGACAACAGCCTGTCTCTAAACTCACTCTGTGCTTCCTTCCTCTCCCTGACGTGGTCTGTCACTTTGTTCATTTCCATTCATTCCCTCTCTACTCACTACCCCCCACCCCCACACTTCATCCCAGGCTAGACTCTTCAGGGGGGCATATTACAATTCAATCTGAGCATCAAACTTTTCTTGCCTATTTTTCATTCAATCGAGGAGGGGGTTGCCGTGGTCCCAGGTCTACTATTCATTTTCCTGGATGCATGCGTGAGTCAATGACTCCGTTTAGGTGAATGCATTCATGGAAGGGTGAGTTCAGAGCTGGGTAGATGTCGACTTTTGAATTCGTTTGGCAGCCCTGCTGTTGAGACACCACCGCATGTCTTTGCCCCTGGTGGGTGCAAACACAAACATAACAGCCTCTTGTAGTGACTGTCAAGGCGAGTATTTAAGAAGATAGACACTTTGAAATTGCCTTTTCCTTGGTAGTCTCTTTCAAACCTTGTGCTATGAAGGCTGCTTTCATTTGAAGGTGGTATTTAGGGATCCGAGGCGGGGGCAGAAGTTTTCTAAATAAAATATGCACGCAGCCATAGATGAAAAGTGTAGACAAAAAGCTTCAGGTGCGGGGGGGGGGGGGAACACATTAAGCTTTGCACAGAGGAAGTACAAACTTGGAAAGGGAAGGCTGTAATCAATGGGTCACAGTCACGTGCCACGTAATGACGTTGCATTGATCATCTCATATGATTGTGAAGGAGCTGAACGCTTCCTGTCATCTGGTGACATTGTAACTCTCATAGTGCCACACCACAATGCGGCACTCACGTGTTGTAGTGGTGCTGGAGTGCAGTGTGTACAGAGCCTGCAGCTGTGCACTGTGATGTCCGAGGCCTTCCACTCACCCAGCACGCACTGGCTCAGCGTCCAGTCCTGCAGGCTCCGTGCACTGTAGGCGCCCTATACAGGTGTACCATCTTCGCATCTTTTACACTGTACTTTTGGTGTGCCTTTTTATGTTTAATGTTTCGATACACAATAATGCTTGTTAACAGCTACCTACAGTATTCTGCACAGGAGCATGCTGCTCAGGTGCACAGTCGAGGAGCAGTAGGCTATATACCATGCAGCCTCGTGTATCGCACACTAGACCATCTAGGCTTGTGTGAGTGCACTCTGTGACGTTCACAGAAGGACGGAATTGCCTAATGATTCATTTCTTGGAACATGTCCACGCTCTTAAGCAACACATAGCTGTGTGTGTATCTAAATGAATGAGTGCTCAATGAGTCTGTGGTCAGATGGCCTAGTTGATTAAAAGATGTTTCAGACCATGATGGGCTGGCCCCTATATGCTGAATACTTTGCTTTTTTGTGGGGACAGAAGATGAATAAGCATGCTCCCTGCTGGTAAGGGGCCTGGAGTCTGATGTCGGAGCCTCTCACAGAGACAGGACCATGCTGCGAGAGAAGTGGAAGAACAGGCAAAGGTGGTCATCAGGAACTTGACCTCCAGAGGTATCTGGGCTTGGGCATGGGGGAAATCAGGAACCTTCTTGGAAAAGGTACGACTAGGCTGACTTTCTATTGATAAATTCCTCAGGAAAAGGAAAGAGGGGACAGAGAACATATTTTAGGCAGAAGGGACAATCTTATGCAAAAACCTAATGTACAAACACTAACGAATAAATACAGGGGGTGGATGGGGACCAGATTAAGGAGAGAATTGAATATTGGATCAAGAGAGTCTCTTCTGTCCTGCTAAAGAGAATAATCTAGTGCCAATGAGATCAAACTGAAGACTGACAATAAGATAATACCAAAAATACAAATTCTACTGCAAATTTATATGCTGTTATTATTATTATTATATTTTGAGAAATGTCTTCATGAATATTTTCATTTGACAGAGAGAACCTAGCAAGGAGTAATGAAGTAATAATACTGTCTGAATTAGGGATGAGAAAAATATAGGACTTTCAGGAGTTTGGCCAAAACCATATAACTTGGTACCAGAGCAGGGCCTGGGATGCAGATCTGGAACCATGACTGGTGCAGAACACTGCCCACTAGTGACCGAGGCACATTTGCCCACTCCTCACATCATGGCACCGAGGCCCGCCATCCCCTCCCCCACGGGGCTGGTCAGTGGATTGGTGTTTGGTGGGATAGAATGGGGCAGAAGCCACTGATGGGGAAAAACACTCGTACTGTATGTGCAATTCATTCTCTTCACCCGAGAGAAACAGAATAAGGCACAAGTCATGATAATTAGTAAGAATATATTAACATGACCACTTATATTGGTAATAATATGTATTGCTAATATATTATTAGTTACAACAGTAACCGGTAACAACCATGAAGAATACATTTATCTCAGGGGCCTGGCGCCAGGCAGAGCGCTTGACATTTTCTTCCCAAACGACCCCCTGATGCAGGGAGCGCTATGGCCTCTGTTTTACAGGTGAGCAAACTGAAGTTCAGCAGCTTGCTCAAGTCACACAGGTAGAAGTGCAAGCGCAGTTCACTCTGAGGTTTGTCTCATGTCGCAGCCCAAGCTTCGCCACAGTGTGGGGCCGCCACTTGACGTCTACAACACCTGCTCTGTGCCAGACGTTAGTTATTGGTACTCAGTGAGAACACACGGAGACTTCCTTCCCTGTCCCAAGAGTTCTGCTGCTGCTGCGAAGGCTGCTGTTCTGTGGATGGAGGAGCCTGCCCCATCCTGTGATGTTTGCCAACTACTCCTTGGTCGTCTGGCGGGGGGGTGGGGGGGAGAGACACCGAATGTCTTACATCGTAATGGAGCTTGGTTTGCTGGGTTTTCACTAATTTAGCTTCAGGGGCCAGGCTGTAGTAGAAATCTAATAGATACTCTATCCCTTGAATAAAAAGAAACCTAAGGTACAAAGCACAGGGATGATACCGAGCTGAGCATACTGCAAACCTGTTAATTTTCAAGTGCTTGAACTTCAGGTTGGGGTCCTGTTGCAAAGAACCCAACAGAGTGCAGGGCTGTCGTCTCGCATTTCAATGTGTTTGTAGATATGCTGTCCATCCCCGTGTGGAGGTCAGGACCAACAAAATGACGTTGGTCCCATCAAGGTAGCATGAAGTATATAAAACAAATTAGAGTCACTCACGTCAGCTAAAATGGCTGTCATTCAGCCATGACACTTTTGTTCAAGAGGGAAACTAAGTCAGAGCAGACACATCTGACAAGGGGACACATCTAAGATATCTGCACGTGTGGTCAGAACAGGCACATCTGACAAGGGGACACATCTAAGATATCTGCACATGTGATTGAACAGCCATGTCTGCAGAGCAGGACCACCCATAGATGGGCTCCTGGGGAAACTCCACACTTGCCAGCAGGGGTGTCGAGCAGAATAGCCATGTACCACCCTTAAGCTCCTGGGCACACTCCCCACTTGACATCAGGGGTGCCAAGACATTTATTGAAGAGACCAGAAGGGTGGAGTGCACCACTTTCAAGGTGTAACAGAGGCAGGTTCCAGACCACTGCTGAGACAGCCGAGCTCCACACACCAGAGTGCTGCTCCACGCCACGCTGATCTCCCTTGGCATCAGCCACCGGAGGTTCTATCCTGCTGGACTGAGGACTTTGTCTGAGGTTCTACCCTGCTGCCCACCTGGCTCCAGAGATCCTTCCTCACAGGATGCTAACAACTCCATTGCCCACTGCTGTCTCCCGAACTTGCAGACTGAGACTCTGGGACTTGGGTTCATTATCCCCCGTTGATTGCTGGGTGTGTGTGTTATAATTCTCTTAGATTATTAGAGGGTGAGTAGGATATTATTGCATGTTGATGAGAACTTCACTCTGAGTGAACCTGCATTCAATAAAAGCTGAGTGAATAGGATAGTTACTGTGTATGACTCTTGTGTATTCCTTGGTGCCGGGCTGCTCAGCAGGCAGCTGGCCTAGCAGTTGCCTGGTTGACTTATAGTGAACACTATGTCACGAACCTACGCTTGTGACAGCCTGCTGTAGAGAACACACAATCAGGTATTAAGATGTGACAGGATGATGGAAATGAGAGAGTGGAGACGGCACGTGGGAAGGCAGTAATTAACTGGAATGCATATTTATCATCGTCTGTCATTGTTTACAAACAATGTAATGACTCCTGATTGTAGAATTCAGTTCCAGGCTCCTAGTTTGTGAAGTCAGTCAGAGAACCCCAGCAGGTGCAGATCAGCGGAAGGACTAACCAAGTAAGTGTTCTGATACACAGGTAGAGCCAGAGACAGCGAGAGCATCTTCTGTCAAAAACTGATTGATTGCCGAAGATTTGAAAAATCAATTATTTTTTGATACCTTGATCATAGATGTGACTATGGCATGATGGGGAAGAACTGTACTTATAAACGGAAAAATTCTCTGCTCTAATACCAAGCTCAGACAAATCCTTTGCTTTCCTGAGCCTCGGTTTTCTTGCCTGTAAACTGGGAGTAAGGAACTCTCCCTCAGAGTCCCTGCTCTCCATCTCTACTCCTAGAAGTCACCTCTTGCCTGGGTACTGAAAGAGCCTCCTAACTGGCCCTCCTGCCTCCATTCTCCCTTGTCTATGACCTGTTCTGTAGAGAACAGCCAAAGTGAACTTGCAATGAAGACTAATTAAATCATGTCATTTTCCTGTTGAAATCGTCCTTCTTAATGCCCTAAAAACAGCTCCTGAGTGTGGCCTTTGAGGCTCTATGAGATTTGGCCCCTGCCTCTCTCCCCAGGGTCATCTTCTGCCATTTCTCCTCTCTCAGCATCATCAAGCCTTGAGGGTCTTCTTTCTCTTCCTGGTATGCCTACCTCAGGACCTTTGCACGCAATGTTCCTTTTGCTTGTCGTGACTTCTACACGATCCTCACAGGCCAGCTCCTTGTAGGAATTAGGTCCCCACTTAGATGTCCACTTCTCTGGGGACACCTGCTGACCACTCTGTCTATTGACTGAAATCTTCTCACCCCAACTCGCTCCACCCTGTCATCCTGTTTTATTTTCTTTGCAGCCGTTGCCACTACCTAAAATTTTATTATCTTTTACTCATTTATTGTTTATCATTTTTACTGGAATGTGGGATCCCTGGGGCCAGCAGAGAACAATCAGATATTATGTGAGTGCTGAGTGAATGACTACAAGGACTGAATGAGGTATCGGGAGTGGAGATGGTTCTGTCCCCGACTAGGTGCTGTGCAGATGCTCGGGGTTTCGTCGCTTCTGCTCCCCTGCTGGGTTGTGGCTCTTCTCAGACCTTTGTCAAAATGCACTTGAGTGCCACTTTCACCTGAGAACTCTTTCAAATGGCAGCTTACTTGCCAGCACTTAAATTTAATAAAAGACAAAATTAGCAAAAAGAGTAAAACAAAACTGTTTATGAAAGTTTTAAGACATCCTGTATTCATTTTGCTAAGGTGAGTTTTCTGTTTTGTGCCATGCAACTCTATACAACTGTCCGGGTGCATACATGTCACGTAGAATTACTGAAACAGATTTTTACAGACTCAGAGGAGAAGTGTGGGGAGAACAAGGCATTTGAAATAGTGTCTATGAGGAGAGAGACAAGGATTTATCAACTTGGATATTCTATAGGCCCATAAGCATCCCCAAATTTAACTCTTTTCCCAAATTTAACTCTTTTTCCTTCCTGCTCACCCCACCCCCCAACCTCTTCCTCTTCCTGGCAGTTCTCTTGTACCTATTAGCTGTTTTGTATGTCTTTTCTGGAAAAATGTGTATTCAGTTCCTGTGTTCCTTTTAAAATCAGATTGCTTGTTGCTATTTTTTTGCTATTGAGTCATATGAGTTCTTTATATAATATATTTTGGATATTAACTCCTTATCAGATGCATGATTTGAAAATATTTCCTCTCATTCTGTAGGTTGTTTTTTCATTTTGTTGTGTCTTTTGCTGTATAAATGTTTTTAGTTTCATGTAGTCCCACTTAATCGATTTTTGTTTTTGTTGCTTGTGTTTTTGGTATAGTATCTAAAAATTGTTGCCAAGACCAATTGTCAAGGAGTTTTCTTCTAGGAGTTTTACTGTTTCAGGTCTTACAGTTCCAGGACTTTCATACATTTTGAATGATTACAATCTCTATCAAAATTCCAATGTTATTTTTCACAGAAATATAAAAAAATCCTAAAAATTTGTATGGAAGCACAAAAGACCCCAAATAGCCAAAGCAGTCCTGAGAGAGAACGAAGCTGGAGGCATCATGCTTTTGGATGTCAAACTATATTACAGAGTGATAATAATTAAAACAGTATGGTGCTGGCATGAAAGTCGACACACAGACCAATGGAGCAGAATTAAGAGCACAGAAATACACCTTCTGATACATGGTTAGTTAATGTTTAACAAGGGAGACGAGAATGCTCAGTGGGGAAAGGATGGTCTCTTCAATAAGTGGTGCTGGGAAAACTGGATGGCCAGATGCAGAAGAATGAAATTGGACCCTTATCTTAAAGCACTCCTTTGGTGTTCCCTTATAAAAGCGCTTTCCCATCTATATTTCAAATGTTAACAATTTAAGAGTGTGCTACCAGTGGTCTAATCATCGATGTAGGGAGAAGGACACATTTAATCATCAGGGACCTAGCAACATAGAACTCAGGTATCTCTTAGTTTAACTTCCACAGGGATCATGCTATTTGTCTTCCCATCAACTCTGGTCTGGAAGTCGTGAGTGCTAATTTATGTTGGTAGTGTCCCTTTGCTTTTATTCCTTATTGGGCGCATCAGTCAAACAATCTGAATGGCCGTTTTAAATGAATTACTGTGAAGGTGTAACAGTGGGCTCCACAGTTGAAGAACATTTCTCCCTATAAGAGAAGGGAGAGTTGGACAATCTTATGAAGTTGTGCATTTGTGTGTAATTAATGGGATTTAACAGAAAAAGGCAAATCATGTATAATGGAATAACTATGAACTGTTGCCCAGTGCATAACTGACCCCTCTTTGAACAGTTTGGTTGCCCTGAAAGTCACTACACATCAAATATGGCAATCCAGAGCCAGGAGGGAGAAGACTTATTAAATATTAATGGCTTTGTTCATCAGTGATGTTTTCCAAAATGTAATTAATCTGTGAAAATAGATAAATTCTTTGGTACACAGCCTGGGAAGTGAGTAAAAAGTAGAGATACTAGTTAAGTAATATCAAGGTGGGCTTTGGGTCGACAGTCTATTGAAAGAAAAGCAGACAAAACAAGGAATTACCTATACTGAGAGTGCCTTTTAAATAGTTCACATACTGAAATTAATATTAGTGTTGCATTTTGGGTATCTAAAGTAATCAGTTCTCTTTTAAAAAGCCATTCTTCAATGGGCATTGGATGTACTCTAGGCACGGTGATCCTGCTGTGGATAAGTACTATTTCTCACCCTCCGACCAGAGCAGCCTTGCTGTTTCTGACATTTCCAGGTGGAGAACCTGGAAGTCACCAGTAAATACGAGTGCTGCTCTGGTGTCATTGACCGCGAACCCCACATCTGAACCAGCAGGCAGACTGCCTGGCTTGTCGTGGGAATTCTGGGGTCAGCGACCCCATTTTGCTTGGTTCCCACAGCTGGTCTCGTAAAGACTTCAGGTTAGTTGCTCAACCTCTGTTCCTCAGCTGGCTCTTCTGTAAAGTGTGAGTGACAATGGAGTCACTTCATAGGGACATGGTAAATCTCACGTGAGATTCTGCAAGGCACAGAGTGACTTGTGCATAGAATGACCCCTGTATTTAACGTTGCCTGTGATTATGTGGTGTTCACAGAGGCCGTGGCGAGGTGGGGAAAACCCTTGGTGACAGTCACCTTTGTCTCATTTTGAAATCCTAATGAAAAGGAATAGTAATTAGCCAGCGACCAATGAGCAGAGATACACATTCAGACAGAGCTGCTAAATAAATGCTGTAAATCTTTCCGTGCTCTGTTCTCGTCTGAAGAGAGCCTGGGGAAAGCGAGGCATTCTTTGCACTTCACAAAAAGTGAAAGGTCAGCTCATTTCCTTCGTCTCCTCTCACTGGCATGTTGTGGGACCCACCACGAGTGGAGCGGCCGGGCCTCCGCCGGACAAGCCCCTTTCAAACAGTCTTCACTGCACAGGAACATGCGGCACTGGGGGGCACAGGCGTGGATCTTGGGGTCAGAGCTACCAAAAACCAAATCCTAATTTCACCTTTTACGAGCTTTGATGCTTGTGGGCAAATTAGTCAAAAATCAGGACATTCAGTTTCCCCACCAGTAAAATTGGAATAATATTAACCTCAGAGCAGTGAGTGGCTCTCAGCCAGAGGCAATTTTGTCCCTCACCCCAGGGGACATTTGGCAGTATCCAGAGACTTTTATCGTTGTCTTTCCTGAGGCGAGCTGGTGCTACTGGCAGCTGTTTGGGTGGAGGCCAGGGCTGCTTGTACACCTTGTACACACCCTGCCCCGCGCAGGACAGCCCCACAATGATCACACCAGCGTCAAGAACCCTGCCTTAGAGAGTCACTGTTACACTAAAGTAAACGTGTTTGTGAAGCCCTTAGTGTCACAGGTGACACGCAGTAGGTACTCATAGATCATTGATGTCGTTTCATAGGCTTTGCCCACTCATGGGAGTTCTCGGGCTTTCTCTGTCAGGCCCAAGCATTTTGATCGGCCGCTTTGCACTGAGATGCCAGGCTTCATCTTCCATTCCGGTGCATGCTCTTTAAAGGAAGGGCTCTCCCATGTCAATTCTGAGTAATCTCTGTGATGGAATGCCAGTCTCCCTGGCACCTGGGGAGTTTGGCCCTCCCTAGGCTCCTAGTTACCCTAGGAGGTAGGGATTAGGAGGTGTAAATCCTTGCCTCTCTTTACTGGTTGTGGAAGTTCAATGAGATGATGCAGGTAAATTGTCCAGTCCTGTGTTGGCATCGCGTGAGTACAAATGCAGGTCAGTGTGATCACCACTGTAGCCACTGGGGCTCGCTCGATCTCTCCTTCTCCCCCTCTCTCTCCCCGCTAGCCACGTGGTCCTATCAGAGGAATGTGCTTTCCCCAAACTGCTCTGTCCTGTGTTTCTCGTCACTGTTCTCAGTAATGGGCCCTTTCCGAGAGCTTTTCCTTCTCCCCAGTTGCTGGACTTTCATGTGTGAAACCCTCTCTGGTTTGGTTTGATTTATCCACCTCTTGCCCACAGGGCTCTGCACCTTCCCGTCTGTGTCCCTGGCATGGTCCCAGACTGGCAGACAGGGCTCCAGACCCAGAGTTGGGCTCTGACACTGTCAGGCCCCAGAACCAGGCAGCTCTGCATGGTCAGCCTGGCTGGGCTTCTCGTGGCCGTGCTTCTCATCGGCCGGAGTTCTCTGTTTTACCTCACCTCCCTTCAAGGTGGCTTCTGATTTATATGTGTTTTGAGACAATTTTTTTTTAGATTTTTTTGTACTTATGGGGGTGGCACTGGTTAATAAAATTATATAGGTTTCAAGGGTACAGTTCTGTAATGCATCATCTGTACATCGGTGTTCACCACCCCAAGTGAAGACAGATTTTTAACTTTTCTGTGGTTCCCATAAGATGCACAGGGTTCCCTAGCTCTTGAACAATTGCTCTGTGTTAATTTGGCCTTTTTTTTTTTTTAAGTAGGGTGAACAATAGAAGCTTAGGTTCACATTTACTAATAAACCATAGATTACTACATTGTGATTTTCCCTCCTTTGAGGTAGCATCACATATTGGTTGGTTGTTGAAAGTTCATTAAGCAGTGTTGTGACTATTAAACTTAATGGGCAAAGGGCTTTTTCTCCTGTGCCACGTACACACGTCGGACACTGCAGATGCTACCAGGGCAGCCCTGGCAGAACTGAAGAGTGATGGGGGGTGTGACATCAGGAAGACAACCTGCGACACCTCATCCTTCATTTAGTCCTTCTAGTTCTTTCCAGGGGACTGGGGGAGGGGAACTGAGTCAACACTTGAACCCTTCAGGCCTATTAGTATTTTGAAATATCTCTAGTAGAACGTTCTCATTGTATTGAATGATGTTTCCATCAAACAGAACAGAGGCTTTGTATTAAGAGACCTGGGGCCCTGGCTGGTGTGGCTCAGTGAATTGAATGCTGGCCTGTGAATCAAAGGGTTGCCGGTTCAATTCCTAGTCCTGGCACGTGCCTGGGTTGTGGGCCAGGTCCCCAGCAGGGGGTGTGCAACAGGCAACCACACACTGGTGTTTCTCTCCCTCTCTTTCTCCCCCCCTTCCCCTCTGTCTAAAAATAAATTAATAAAATCTTTTTAAAAAGAGAGACCTGGGGTTGAATGCATAATTTGCCACTTGTCAACTTTCCAACTTTGGATTAGATGATTAACCACTTTGAGCTATAGTTTCCTCCTTATAAAAAGGAAAGAAGAATAACAGACAGCTAATAGGATTATTTTGAAGATTATATTAGTTGAAGTGGTGAGCACAAATAATAGACAAATAGGACATCCTGAAAACTTATCTCTATCATTAATGCTAAGTTTCTGGTTTTGGAGGGACAGCTGTTACCTTATTTACCATTGGAAGCACTGTGTACAACAGGTGGCAAGAAAACTTTGGTATGTCTCTTGAGAGTGTTAGTCAAATTTGCGGGGACCACTGTAGCAGAGAGGCCATCATTCCAGAGAAGGGACAAGTTGTCTGTAAATGAGCTTAGCCCCCTAAGGCCCTGGCCAACGTTAGTGAGAAAATTGAGGAAGTGCTCAGAGGATGACGGAGGTAGACGGGCAGATATTAAGTGTGTTCATATAAATTTGAAGTAGTGTTCAAGACTCTCACTGTAAGTAACAAACACAAAAGGAAGCGAGAAGAGAATTTCTTGGCTTATAAAATTATAAGCCGAGGAATGGGGCCGATCTGTCTCTTGACTGTTTTTCAGCTTTGCCTCTTTTCCTCGGCCCTCTCCTGCATCCGTGCTGTCCAGCGAGTAGGGAGAGGGCCACTGGATGCGTTCTCCTAGCCTGGCAGCCGCCCACATCCCAGAGCACATATTGCCCGTAAGTTCCAGAATCACGGTCGCAATGAGGACTCTGATTCCTCTTGCTTGGGTCTCCTGCCCATGCTTAAGTCACCCACTTTGGTTGGGAGGTGAGAAGTTCCCAGGTGGCCACATGCCTCCTCCTTGTGGCTCAGCATGGCACCACGCTAGACAGACCCTTCAGGACAACATGGAATCGAGAGGGCTGTTTTCTGAAGGAAGAGAAGGGTGTGTCAGTAATTTCATACACATTTTGTTCTGAGAGACGAAAGACCCTTAGATACAGATGGAGAGAAGTTGTAAGGGGAGTGGTTGTTCGGGGGGGCCCCTTCATGTTTGTGAGAGATGGGTGGAGAAGAGGGGAAAAGGGCGTGGCCAAGATGAAGAGGCCTGGGCAGGAAGAGCGATGGGCTGCAGAACTTCCCTGTAAAATAGGCAAATGAAAACTTTTGAGCAGGGGCAAGCAGGAATGATCTTAGCTGAAGAACATTGAGAGTAGGACTAGGAAATCCAGTAAAGTGGAAGAAAGCAAGAAAAGGGCAAAAAGGACCTGGAAAATGACACATGTGTCATCAAGAAACACCTGAAAGAATGAAGCATTTGGCCAGGAAGTCAGAGTTCACAACGCCTGCCTTATGTAGACTGCTGCATTGCTGCCCGTGGAGAGCGGCCCCACAGGGGAGAAACCTGAGTTAGAAGGGCGTGCCTGAGGGCGTGCCTGAGGGCGACCACACTGGAAAAATCGTGGGAACAGAGACCAGGGGTTGAATATCTAGGAAGGTTAATTTTCACTTAAGTTGTATAATGCCTTCAGGGATTTTTACATATATCAGTAAATAATCGTGAATGAGGGTTAATGAAAAAATACATATATGTACATATATATACAGTGTGGGACAAAAATAGGCTCAGAGTTGTTTATATAGAAAATAATATAACTAATAAATAATAATACAAGAATAAACTTGCATTCTCACAACTGTTAACCTACTTGTGTCCCACCCTGCATGTGTGTGTACACATGCACACATATACACACATGTGCCATTTCTCAATTTTGAGTGGGCCCATGGCTTTTGTCAGTGTCTCAGTCAGTATGTTTTTGTCACATGCATATTAAATGTCTAGTGATATGCTGAAATATTTTCCATTCCCATGACCTTTGCATGTCACATTTTCTAATTCTTTTTTTCCCCCAGTGGATGGGTCACTGCCTTTCACACACACTCTAAACAGAAAATCACTGTCTATTCTCTGTTTGTCCCCCCATTCATTTATCCTTCAGGTATTTCCTGAGTATCGACCACGTGCCCTGGAACCCTGACCCGTGTGTGCCCTGGAGTGTGCACTAGAATTCAGAAGGGCAGACATGGGCCTCACAGCCATCGTGGGAAACAGACACTAAACAAATAAACCACGAGTGCACGCGGGGGTGCTGGGAAGAACATGGGCTAGAGGTTGGGACTGGGGTGGAGATAGGTAAGGCCCCTCTGAGAAAGTGATGTGAAGCTGAGCTCTTGAGAACAAAAAAAAGGAGCAATTCAGGTGAAAACAAGAAGAATAAGTGTTGTTGGCAGAAGGAAGAGCAAATGCAAAACCCTCAGGTATACAAAAGGGCAGCGGGGCAGGAACAAGGGACAGCTTCCTTTGGTTCCTATCCCTAACTCTTCCACTCGAGCCCGAGTTCCGGCAGGTCGGGAGCTGCGTCTTGTTCTTTGCATCTCAGGCAGGGCGAGTGTGCTATGAACAAGCTGTGGTCGCTGCGCTCCACACCCAGCGCTATCTGCTGTGCGGCTGGGGTAGGATTCAGCTCACCACACTGTCATCTGTCCCGGTGGCTTCCTGTTAGCTTCTGTGCGTGGTGGGTGCTGGGGGAAGACCGTGAGACGTGAGGCCAGGAAGGGACTCCTTGTCTGCTCTCTGCTCATCAGCTTCAACCCAGCTTTTATCTACCCCAGAAGCAGTGGGCCCCAGTTTCTGATTTCGTCTTATTCTGTCATCCTCAGAGCCAGGCCCGTTCAGAGATAGCGACTCCAGCAGGCAGTGTGCCCACCTCGCTTGCCTGGGTCCAACCTCCAAAGGACACCTCTTGTAAGCTCTGTCTCCCCAGCCCTAAGGGTGGTGGCTGTCTTTCGCCATCACTATCTTTGTCTCTTCAGGGACACCTTTTTGCATTTTCACCCCTCCAATATCTATATAACTGATCCCTTAGGGTAATTTCTCCCTGTTAAGATGCCAGGCAGGGGATCTGTTTCCTGGCTGGCATGGGCTGGTGCCTGGGTGATTTCTCTGTCTCAGACTCACCCACACTTGCCCCTCCTAATGAGGAGCTCCCACTGGGCCCATCCAAGGCCAGATGTCCACAAGGGGAAACAGTCAACCAGAAGCGAGAAATGACAATTGTCAAGCTCGAAGATGCATTTTTCTCAGAAGCTTGCACAACCTGCCCACTCCCAACCTACACTCTGCCACATCTTTTCCAAGGTTAGCAGAATTATAAAAACATCGATCTGGCCATTATTGACTTTTCATCCGGGATACTAAGAAAGTCTTTTAGCAGCCCCAATAAATTAAATCTGGCCACCACGCTCCCAGACGGGCCGGCTCCTACATCACTGGTGGTGAGGACAGGGGAAGGCAGTTTCCCGGCTTCCCTGTAAGCAGTGTGCATTGCGTTCCCCACCATTAGCAGGTGGAGAACTTGAAGTGTGGGTGGATTACAGAGCTGCCTCTTTTAAAAATGCATAAGCACTTTGTGAGTTTGCGAAGTCATGTTTTGCTCAGCTTGGTTTGAATTTTTCATAGGGGAGAAATATTCTGTAGCCTTTCTTCTTTTATTTTTCTTTATCAGTAAGAAGTTCCGCAGCTGGGGGCATAGTAGAGAGGGGCCAAGTCCAGGCATACAGATTGCTTGATTGGTCCTCAGTTTTTCCAAGATGTAAAATGTTGGAAGATTTGGGTTGTAAGGACTTGGGGCAAGTGGGTTTCTTACCCCTCCCCAGTTAGTTGAACCTGCAGATTCTTCCCAGCTCTGGGTTTAAATTCAACTGATGTGTCTTCAGGTAAATTTTTACCTTGAAGACTCATCCGTTTGTGGAACTGTGAGCAAAGGAACCTTCCTTCTGCAACTGTCCACCAGACACTGTCCCTGCTGTGGTTATTCCCACTGCCACACCCAAGTCAGACATTGCTAATCGCCCAGCACATGTTTTCCGGACAGATGATGCTCCAAGCAGACCTAAGAATTGCTTATGGAAACACAACAACCATGTCTGACAAGCTCCTGATTTGTTTGGTTTATGTAGATCAGTGTCTGGCTTATGGTAGAACAAATAAGTACAAATGAATGGAACGCTTACTGGGTACCACAAGGCCGGAAACACCTTTGCATTAACTATCTCATTTAGTATTCCTGAAACCCCTGTGGAGACGCTACTACTAGTCTTATTTTTCAGATGTGGAAACTGAGGCACAGAGTGGTAAAGTAATTTACCAAGCTGACAAATTGGGAGTCCTAACTCTGGAGCCTGAAATCTGCCCCATTGTGTTATCCACCGGATGCAGTTTAACATATGTGTTTGGCTCATTCATTCATTCATTCATTCATATGTCAAATGTTCAGCAAACCTCTATTATGTACCAGATACCAAAAGTAATATAATAGCCAAGAAATTCAGCAGTAGTTTATTGAAAAATAAGGTAGAGCAATTGGTCCCTTTGACGAGCAACTGATTAATAAACCCCCAAAGGCATAAATTATTTGCTTTTTATACATCAGTAAGTCAGATTTGTCTTGGAATGAAACGGTGTTCTCCCTACATCTGGCTAATCAATTGTGTCCCATTCTCTCCTCAAGTGGAGAGAGTTATTGTAGTCAGTATTGAAACCTGAGCAAGCCGGGAGCAAAAGTCTGTTGCGGTTTCCACCTTTTCCCGGACCGGTGCACACCTGTTGGTGGGACTGTGGGGCCGAAGCACCCAGCCCCCGCCTGCGTGTCACTTCTGCGCCCGGTCACACACCTCCGCGGGAAAGGCGGCGGTCAGACAGGCGGTACTTCCAGAACAGAAGTGACGGTTAGCTTCTCGCGCTGGGTGTTTCCAAATTTCACTCTGACTCGTCACACAGCAGCTGCAGCTGGACTGTACTAATCCCCCTCCTCTTCCTGGACTTCCACATGATATATAGACTTCAGGAGTCATCTTATGAATTATCTTGCCAAAGTGGTAAAACATTCAAATGGTCTCATAAAATATTGAAGCATGTGGTAATATAACAGGCCTCACTAAAATTAAGCTGTTCAATTTCCCTTTAGTAGTGACAGCGTCTAGAAGAAGTGGAAAGAAACACGTGCTTTTGTCTGGAAGCTGGCGGTCCCAGCTGGCATCCAAACCCAGGGTCACTCAGCAGGTTGAGGGAGGAAGCAGCCATGTGTGAGCCAGGTCCCTGGCTGGGACACAGCCTGGCGGGCTGCGTGCAGCCTTCCCCGTTGAGCACACAGGGCTCGCCCCCACGGCGGTGTTTGTGTTGTCGAGTGGCTTTTGGAAGAGCTCCTGGTCTCCCTCCAGAGTCCACGGCTGGAACAATTGTACCATGAGGACGGTAACTCTTGGGCAGAAAAACCCAGGGCTTGCGTTGCTATTGGCTCAGCAGATTTATGTCTGCATAGTTTTGTCTTCTTGTAAGCATGCCTGTCACAGCGTGCGTTTCCTCTCCTCCCTACTGTCTTGCCTCCCTTTCTTTTTTTACGGTTAAGTTCAGTTTCTGAACTTTTCTCAAAAAGGATCAACCCTGGGTTGATGTGATTACTTTTTCTTGTCCCAAATCCTTAAAGCCATTTCTCCACCGAGTAATAGCATGGGGATGGCCCGGTTTGCAGAGACATAGACAGAGTCTCCTGAAGGAGAAAAATGACCTCCTCAACACCTGGGCTGCTCTGGCCAGGTGATTCAGTTGGTTTGAGTGTCATCCTGTACACCAAAAGGTCACAGGTTCGATTCCTGGTCAGGGCACATGCCAAGGTTGTGGGTTTGATCCTCGGTTGGGGTGTGTACGAAAGGCACCTGAGCAACGTTTCTCACATTCCTCTCTCTCTCTCTCTCTCTCTCTCTCTCTCTCTCTCTCTCTCTCTCTCCCCCTCTCCCCCCTTCTCCACTCCCTGTCTGTAAAACCAGTAAAAAAATATCCTCGACTGAGGATTAAAAAAAAATCAGGGCTGGCAGACAGCAGCCACTTTCCATCGTGTTATGCTTGTCACCAGCTGGTGCCAGTGCAATAGTCTCTGTTGCATAGCCATTCATTTGTAATAGCCCAGGATAACTAGGACATTAGTGCTGTGGTGATCCCTTTTGCCTAATTGGATTGTCGCACTTCGTTTAATGGGTATATAAATACAATGACTACTCGGTCACATTTTAAAAAGTGGGTTGAAAGAGAGAGCTCACGTTAGAGACGCTCTTGGAGTTGTGATTTACGGGAACTTTTGTGTTTTGCTCCCTCTGGAAACCGTGTCAAGATAAGTTGCTATAAAGAGTTAAATCATTTAGATATGTAGAGGACAGGCATTGCACCAGAAGACAGGACATAACTTTCCTTATAGTTTCCATTCTAGGTTTCCTCTACTTTGGCCATATTTGAAAATGGTAGGGAAGTGGAATCTTATTATAAAGTAACCCATTATTTATGAGAGTAAGATAATAGTGCACATTAAATGGGGTCTCCTGTAAAACACATAAAGATACTACATTATCCTTGTCCCCAGTATTACCATCATAAAGGGCCTTTGTTTCCCTTTGTTTTTCTGGCTTAAGTGCAGTGGACTGCATGACTACCCAGTGCCTAATGTGTGATTAGCAGATAGTTTCAGGTTCATGACTCCAAGAGGACCCGCTGGTTAGGGTGCGTGGCTGGGAGGAGCGGTGACTGATATATTTAGGAAATTGCTTTGTGCCACAATCGTGGATTTTCTAGTTCAGGGAGCCACCAACTGTGTGTCTGAAAAAACAATTGCCTCCACATCGTGGAATTCAGGGCTGGGGTCAAGACTCGGGGGAGAGGGAGACACAGTCTCACACTGGCTTAAATGGAAAGTCCAGGTAGGGCCAGCGTCAGCTATGGCGGGCTTCAGGTGTTCCAAAGTCATGTGGATGGATAGTCTTTTATTGAACTTCTACACTGTTCCTTGGGATTACAACAATGGACATGTCTCTGTGTCTACCTCAGAGAGCTCATGCTAGAGGAGCTGAGATGCAGAGGGTAAAAAAGAATTCTAAGGAATGTGCTATGTGTAATAATAGAGACACTTACAAAATAGAAACCGTGATTCAGAGGAAAAAATGGCAAATGTTTCTCAGGAGAGGTAAACAAGAACTTCATTATGAAGTTAAACCTTGAATATTGTTTTGAAGGAGAAGCAGCAGTTTTACAGACAGACAAATTGACGAGAAATGGTTAATTGTCTTGGATGTGGCATTTGGGGAGACCTGTGCTCGAATCCCAGCTCTGAGGGTCTTAGTGTCCTCGTGTGGAGCTGTTGCATTCCCAGAATTGTCACGAGGGTCTGATGAGTGGCGGGTGCACAGGGCTCACACGGGGCCCAGCCCAACGTGAGCCCTCCCCGCCTGACAGCTGTCACTCCCCTCGTGTGGACTTCCCCAGTGGACCTGACTGCTGACATGTGGAGCTTTGAAGGGGGGTTGGCATCAGCCACAGTAAAGCCAGCTGGCATTTATTGAGTGCTCACTGTGTCCCCCACACTTCATTCAGAGCTTCATTCGTCTTACCAGATCCTCCCCACGACCCCACGTAGCAGGGACCTCATTTTCCTCATCTCACAGATGAGGAGACGGAAGCTGTGAGAATTTAAGGGGTCTGCCAGTGTAACCAGGTTAGTAAATGGTGGCTGAGTATCTTCCCCCCGGGCTGTCTTATTCCAGTGCTGTGGGTTTAAGCATTACACTCTCATCTCCTCTTACTTAGCATGCCATTATTAACCCCCTCCCCTCCACGGACTTGGCTTCTGGGTGCCCCTGTTGCCCCCGGTCCCCATTCTGAGTGCCACACTCCTTCTTCGAAAGTCACGGTTTTGGGTGCTCCAGCGTTTGTGTGTGTTCAGGTGCTACGCTGCTACTCCAGGCATTAATCTCTTGGACCCTGTGCTTCCTTGCAGGTGAGCCTTCTAGGTGGTCATCCTCACATTGTGATTGCTGCTGCAAGAACGGCAAGGGTGACAAAGAAGGGGAGAGTGGCACGTCTTGCAATGACCTCTCCACCTCCAGCTGCGACAGCCAGTCTGAGGCCAGCTCTCCCCAGGAGACGGTCATCTGTGGGCCCGTGACACGCCAGACCAACATCCAGACTCTGGACCGCCCCATCAAGAAGGGCCCCGTGCAGCTGATCCAACAGTCGGAGATGCGGCGGAAAAGCGATCTGCTCCGGACTCTGACTTCGGGCTCCAGGGAGTCAAACATGAGCAGCAAAAAAAAAGCTGTCAAGGAGAAGCTCTCAATTGAGGAAGAGCTGGAGAAATGCATCCAGGATTTCCTTAAGATCAAAATTCCAGACCGGTTCCCCGAGAGAAAACATCCTTGGCAATCTGAACTGTTACGGAAGTACCATCTATAGGGCAGGGCTGGGGGGACGGGAGGAGAAACAAACCGTGTAAGCATTTTGAAGTCAGCGTCCTGAATGAAATTCATAATTGCAAAGAAAAACAGCAACTGACAATACACATTTGTTAGAACACAATGCCCACTGGTATACTACTGCCTATTTACCTGATTCACCTTAACACGTAAATCCACAGGGTAGATTTCTTTCCAGACGTGGAAGTGTAAGAAAACCTTCTTTTGCTCCTCTGTTTGTTTGTTTGTTAACTTGGTCCCATGTGCTGAGTATCTTACACAGAACGAGAACCAGCTCCATGAGAGTAGCTGAGGGGCCTTGGGAGTCATTTATCGCGGGCTGGTTTTTCTCTCCTCTTCTACCTCCCTCCTTTGAATGAGAACATGGTAGAAAGATATCTGGCCTAATGGCATATGTTGGATTGTTTTAGTTTTCCTTTTCCGTTTCTTAACGAGGGAAGGGGGGGATGGCAGATTTATATGACTTTTCAGTCCAGTCTATGACGTGCCAGTTTCCGTGGACTCTGTATGCACGAGGGTTTGCACAACCCAAGTACAAAGAAGTATGTACACACACACACACAGCGCACATGACCCCTGGGCCCCGACGGCCGATGGGGTGCCCTGCCCCCAGCAGCACTGTCTCAGAGCCCCTCACACAGAGGAGCCTCTGCTCTTTTCTTAACACCCTTCTGGGAAGATTTCCCAGCCTCTCTTGGCAACACTTTCTAGCATCAAATAACCCGCATCATCCAGAAATCGTCTTATTTCGGAATTAACACCCTCAGGCTCCATTTTACTAAGTTGCTCTTTCTCTGCAATCAGAGAGGGTGAGAAGAGCTAGTCAAACATTTTTTGTATTAAACAAACATTCATATCCACAACATCCCTACTCAATGGCCACACGCTCAGCCTTTTCTACCCAGTGTTTTTCCCAGTGTGGCCTTCCCACATAGTCCGCATTAAATTCTCTGCACCCCCATGTAGTTGTGGAAACATGAACACCTCACAGTTCGCACTTGAATCAGGGGCCAGCTTTTTGTGTGTTTGAGAGGGAATTGTATTCTACACGCCTCCGAATAATCACTCGTAAGTTCCTGCAGCTGCAGCATGACATCGCTGCTTTCCTGTAGACAGCTGTGTTTGCGCTGGGCTTCTGGGACTTGGCTGTGTCCATACTAGGACTGGCTGCTGATGGTCTCATGTCTGAACAACCCAACTAGGTAACTGGAGCTCTCAAATTGAGGTTTTGGCTTTCTAAACTATCTTTCGTGATTGCATCCTTGACCTTTATAGACACAGCCAAAAATAAACTGTTAATAGCCGTCCAGCCATGTGACTCTGAGTCTATTAATGCACCCATAGCTTTTTTGTAGACTTGTGGTAAATGAAGATTAAGAGACCAGGTTTTATTTTTAGCATTCCTCATGCATTTCAGTGGGAACTGAAAAATAATTGGTTAACATTATTTTTGTGCCAAGTACTCCTAATGTTTTAAATGGTGTGTTTGTGTGTCTGTGTGTGTATCACAGGTAATAAAGGCAACTGGATGATGTCTGTAGGGGGGGGAATAATGACCAATTGCTTCTTTTGGAAATCCTTTATTGATGCCTTTTTATTATGTTAGAGGCTCTGTCTTGATTCCTATTATTGGTGCCCATTAGCATAGGGCTCTCGTTCTGAATTTTTGTAATTCTTGCCTTTATGCCTGTGCGACAGACTCAGCCAGTGTTTCCTCGTCGTGATGATTTGAATAGAGTGTAACATTTTACTTAAGTGAAAAAGAAAGTGTACTGGGGAGTTGAGTTGTCAAGAGAATTATGATTTAGGAATTTAAGTGGTTTCTCTTTTATGCGTTAACATATTAGCAGGCATTTGCTCTTCACTGCAACATAGCTTTGCAAAGCTTACCAATATGTCTTCGTTCTTTTCATTGCTTCTTAACGACGCATCCAAACACCATCCTACTCATAATAAAGGACCCTGCAAAGAATCAAAGAACTGAATAGGTCAAGAAAAAGTTGAATTTGATGAAAATACCCTCAAATTTACTTCGGTTGAATGATTCTTGTGACCCTCCTGGAAGTGCTATCAGAGTCGGGCTTCCCCAAAATGGCCCAGGTCCCAGCCTCCTGCAGTTTCAGACCCGACTTTAATGGCATCGAGGTAAAGACACACGCGTAGGAAGTGGAGACCTTAGTGTGGTGGCGGTCAACCTGCCGCTTTCCCTACATACCTTAGAAGGAGATTTAATGGTTCCGAGAAATTGTTCGTGGCATTATTTCTGTCCCTTGACCTGTCATGATTGCTTTCTTCGTAGGCACTCTGTACCCCCAGTGAACCCAACTAGTGGTAGGAAATCTGTTTAAAACAAAACATTGTCATCTGGCTCAGTCACCCACCCCACGTAGTCCAAAGAACTAAGACGACAACATGGTGTTCATTTGCTTGGCTGCTGGTCAAGAGACGGACATAGGTCTGGTCAGGAAGAGACTCCGAGGAGGTGCCGAATAAGTGGCCACTTCAGTCTGAGTGCGAGTGGAGTTATTAAGTGATGCGTGTGCAGCCTGCAGCACAGAAAATGAGTTCTGGTTGAGGGAGTTATGGATTAAATTCTCCAGCGGCCCTGGTAGTCACTGTGATTCAGGCCTGTTTCCCTGAACTTAAAATTGTTTTGAGAACTTTCAGTTCAGTTCTGTACCGAACAATATTGGTGGCTCGCTTCTTGAATATTGGTTATGACAAGGGCCGTAAGTTGCTGATACGAAGAAACTAATAGCATCCAGTGGGTCCATTGAGTGAGGAGTCACCCACACAGAGCACCAGCCTGGGCTGCCTCCTGGGAACCCTGCCATCTAAAATTCGGTGAACTTCAGGAGGTTGTCCTCTACATATGTGTGGCTCTCCTGAAGGCAGACACATATGTATAAAGTCCTCCTACCCTCCCATCAAGAAGGGAGTGATCTGTGTTTATCAGAAAAAGGGGAAGATGGGAGAACAAAACCGTAAGATCATATGGCAGTGTGCTTTCCCCCCACTCCCCCGCTAGGAAAAACTTGCACTGAGATGTGGGCGTAAAACGACAAAGTGAAGTGGCTTCCCAAGTGCACAGTGATGTTATCCTTTGCAGTTGTAGGCACCGTTACCTTACTGGAAATGCATGCATGGAGGATTAAAGTAAAAGGAACCAGGCACAAACCCTAAGTGTTCCCTTTGCTCGCTCTTTCTTCCTCCATAGCTGTGTTTACCCCGAACTGATTCATCTGGGGGACACATTTATTAAAGGGAGTCAACATGGAGTTTTTCACTTTGGAGTCGGCCTTGTTTGATTCCAAGGCATCTTTCCCCGTAGGCACAGATGTGAGGCGTTCGTTCTGGGGCCTCTTAGTTGACACTGCTTGAGCTTCTGGAATGCTTTTGCTTTTCTGGATTTTCAATTCCTCTCTGATTATCCTTTGTCTATGCCAAGCAAAACATGCTCCTGTGAGAAAATCAAAGGCATATATTGTGTTTTGCGAAATTACTTGATTCCAGCTCCCATTAACAGGAGCCAAACTTTGATTCTCTTACATTTTCCTTCACTATAGTTTCAGTCTTCCCACCCTGTGGTTTCCGCAGTGAATTAACCCAGAGCCCTTGAGCGCTGGCATTTCTGCTGTCCCCTGGAAGATGTCAAGCCATGGGATCTGACTATCGCCAAGGCCTGCTGGGTGATCTTTCCTAGAATTAATAAGACTCTTTGTGAACTCTCGGGTGGAATTCTTTGTCACCTCCACCTGACATAGCAATTTTCAAAGGAAAAATGAAGAAAGTTATTTTTTCCCCATAGTGACTCTCTGGCAGATAAATGGTTTTTTTTCCCTATTTGCATGCTGGGGTTACAGGTGTAGCATGGACCATTTCTCTCTCTAATGTCTTGATATTGTTGGTGCCTTGCAATCTTGATGGCCCACTGTTTCAATTTATTTATTTTCTTCTATGTTGTCAAAATACCGCGCCAGAGGAAGAATCAGAGTGAGCATTTTGTGTTCTGAGTTAACATCGAGTTAGGTGCCGTTTGTGTAGGACGGCGCAGTGATTAATGTCTGCAGAGAAATTAGACCGGACAAAACCTGCTGGAATGAGTTTGATTTATATTGCTTTCATCATTCTGGCTCCCGATGAAGTGGTTATTGCACTCCACCTCTACTGAAAGAATAGAGTCTTAAACTTTAATAATCACAGCGTTGCGATGCGGCCGCAGAGAGTATTTGTCTTAAACATCTGTTTTTCTCCTCTTGCCATACCCTTTGGAATGGAGGTTCTTTTTTCAGTGACCTCCATCGCAAACTTTTTGGCAGTGTTTTTCAACCCTCCATGTGCCCAGAAGTCACATGTAGTGCTCCTTAAAGATCCCTCCACCCTAACCACAGAGAGTCTTCAGAAACTCCAAGTAGGGCCGAGGGATCTGCATTTGGGGCTAGTATTCTTAATAATTTGGATGGGATGGTCTGTGGACCATACTTTGAGAAATTCTGCTATTTTAGAGACTACACAGGGGTTAGCTTTTCTCTCATTTCATAGTGGCACTTCCTTTCCACTACAAATAAGCCGAAGCATGCATTACCTGGTCAGAGAAAAGGCCCAAAGAAACCATCCCAGGGCTAGGGTAGAGTGAATTTCCGTGATCCTTTTGGCCTTTTGACCGTCATCCGTAACTTCTTCTCCATTTTGCATGTGCTTGTACCTTTTGCTTATTTATTTATTTTTACCAAAATAAAAGCCGGTATAAATAGTTTTGTCCCTGGGTAGAGGGGAGCACATCTCTGAGTAAGATGTATCCTAATGATGCCCAAAAGGCAATAAAGATAATGACCTCACCCGAGGAGAGAAGGAGAGTTCATCTCCAGGCCCTTGGGCAGTTGGAGTCAGGAGCTTGAAAGTGACCTATAGTGCCATCATGTGTAAGGACCATCAGGTGGGTCCATTAACTTCATATACACACGTCACCAGCAATACTGTACAATGATCAGTGGATTTAGCTGTGTTTCACCAATAAAATGCATTGAATTGCTAGGCTTGTCCAATTTGACTCACACAGGACGATGAAGTTCTCAGAGAGTTAAAGATCCTGATTCCAACATTAAAAACGTCAAGCAAACCCTGGAGAGAGACTAAATATAAAAAAAAGAAATAAGGAGTAAATTCAAAGTAGTGCTCATCTTCCGTGTGTAATGGCACAAAGGTCTGCAACTTTCTAGTCGCTCTGACGGGGGAGATGGCCATAGCCTGATTGTTTGGATAGAAACATCCTGGAGGGGTTTGGTGGTCCGGTTGGTTCTGTCCGTGGAACACTAACTGGAGAGGCACCATTTCCCCTCACACTGTAAGAAATAGAGAATGAATGGCTTAAATTCAGGTTTGTCAGGATTGTCAATGAATATTTAGGTACAACTGCTGCCGAGGGAAAGTGGACAATGAAACTAATGAACTTGAGCCACTGGTTCAGATTGCTTGGGCACAGTTTCTAAAACTGTTGGATTTGATGCTGCTTGCCTTCCCTCTTCTACTTCCCAAGTGGGATCCCTTTACTGCTCCAGCTTTGTAACTTTTTTAAAGAGTGCTTCTCTTATTTGTGAACAAATTACGTTGTTTATTGGTTAAAGAATTTTTGGTTTCTTAACCGTCATTCTTGATTTCCTTTGAAAAGGTGAAGATAAATGGGCCCAGGCCCAGAAACAATCAAGGGGGTGGTTTGGGGACAGGGGCGGTGATTTTCCTGCTAATCAGAGCTTAAGGTCAATTGGAGGGTTTAGTAAAAGTCTCCTCTCTCCTGCAGACTCTTCCATCTTGTCAGTTTATTCTTAGCATTGACCTTTAAGGTAATCCACCTGCATCTGGACAATAAAAACCAATGTTACTCCCAACTGTCCCCCTGCTGTTGTGGACTCGGTCCATCACATGTGGGAGCAGGATTGATGCACTAGTAGTAGGAAAGGGTTACTTTGTAATTGCACTTACGTGTGAGCTTGTGAGTGTGTGTGTACACACACATGCAGTTTTTAGATTGGTGGTGAGTCATTGGCTAAGGCCGGTGGAGAGAATCTTCAGTGACAGTTTCACAGCTTTTAATTCAGCACAGTAATTCGTACTGAGGGTGTCGGTCCTTGAGAATGTTGAGTAAAGCTGATCTCCTGATGTGAAATTCAAACAGATTTCTGAGTAAAAGTCAAACTTATTTTCATTTGTATAGTGAACTAGTGGTGTCTTTTGCAAAAAAGGAAAGGAAAGAAGGAACAAAAAAGAGAAAAGGCATGTTCTGGAATCTAAAACAAATTGAGGATTCACATGGATCATCCGGTTTCTCTCAGCGGCAGCCAGGGGTCAGTGGTTTGTGCTGGTATGTGAGAGACAGGGGCAATTTCAGGAGACACTGCCTCTGATTTGAGTGGTTTATGTGCATTTAAGGTGGTGACTGTCACAGAGGGGTGATTTTGCATCCCATGGGACACTTGGCAGTGCCTGGGGACAGTTTTGATTGTCATGACTTGAGAGGTGTTACAGGCATCGAATGAAGAAAAACCAGGGATGCTGCTAAACACCCCACAGTGCACAGGAGAGCCCCCACAACAAAGAATTACTCAGCCCCAAATGTCAATAGCGCTGAGGTTGAGAAACCTGAGTTAAGGGTTGGCTTAGATTTTTCAAGGCATTCTTACCATGTAGACAAAGACCTTTGGGTCAAGAGATAGGCTGAAATAGAAGAAGAAGAATTAATAATTGGTACCGCCTTAAAGCTGTGCAGGGTTTATCTGATGTTAAATACAACTATCTCTTCGTACAGATGAACACTGAGATTTAGAGGGAGAAATGTGTCCTTTTTTTCCCAGGCTCCCATGGTGATGGGCAGGCCTGTGGTCTAGGTCTCTGTCGTCTGTTTCAGTCTCTTTCTGCTTCTGAAAAATGGTACCTCATTGAAGACATAAACCTGCTAACAGCTAAATGTGTTTGTTACAAAGCACAATGGAGGGAGCACTTTCAGTTCACCCAGCCCTATCAGAGATGTTTTTCACACTGATTAATGGCAAACAAGAAGGTGCTCTCAGAAATGAAATGGATAAAAGGGAGCAACTATGGTTAGAAGATGCTACTGATTTCATTGCCTTTATTAACTGCTCACTGTGGAGTTTGTTTAGCTTTATCCCCTCACTAACGATAACACTTAGATCTTGGAAAATGTGATCCTCAGACTCACACAGGTGGCCCCGTACCCTCGTCTTCAAAGATGTGACAAGTCTAAGCACAGACCTTGGCTACTTAGCCTTATGTCACGTGTATGCACTGATTTTATTAGGACACAAAACATATTTGTGTCTTAAATAATTTGACACTTTTTAAAAAATTTATCGTACCAACCTCCCAGTGATAGAATAAAGGCCCAGTCATTCTATCCCCATTGTAAACAGAAGAAACCGAGGACCCAGGGAGTTGGTTAGCATTAATTTATTCATCTGTTCATGCATTGATTTAGCAGGTATTTGTTGCGTGCATTTGCTCCTGCAGGTCACCGCGGTGAGATTCTGCTAGAGAATCAAACTTGGGATACAGAACTTGAATTCAGATCGCCTAGATCCTAGACTGGCATTATTTTCTTATGTAGTTCCGATCAACATTCTAGATTTATAGTTTAAATATGGTTATAAATAATGTATATTAAGGAATTACTATTACGTACTGGAAACTCCACCAAGTGCTTCACACACCCTCGCACATTTAATGCTGTCATAACCCAATGAAATAGGCCCTGTTCTCGTCCTCCTTTGCAGATGAGTTTGGTGAGGCTTGGGTAGGGAAAGCGGCACATAATTCCACAGTGGCAGGCCCAGTTTTTCCTTTGGGTTGAGCCACCCAAAGGCTGATGGCTTAACCACATCGCTACATAACCTTATCCCTCTGTGTTTCCCATTTCTTCTACTCCATGCAAAAGGCAATGAGGAAGAGTCTGGACTGACATGCTCCTGAAAGGTATTGGCTATTTTCAGTGGCAAACTCCAATAGACAGGCATCTCCCCAGGAGATAAGGGAAAGGCAGATTTGAAGGGGTACTTTAGCCTAGCACAAACTGTATCTTACGGCACAAGCCTGATTGAGGGGCAGCAATATTGTAGACCAAGCGGCTGGTGAGCACTGATACCCTATGGAACCCAAAGCGCCAGGAGGACTACACCTGCCACTGCTTGTGTGCCGTTTCCACGTCACCAGGGCAAACAAATTTCATGAGAAGTAAAATAGGCGAAGGTGCTTGCATGTGTGTGTGTGTGTGTGTGTGTGTGTGTGTATGTACAAGAATGTATCTGCCATTGGCATCTTTTGGCTTTTTAAACAAGACAGGTCAGGAATCCAAATGTGACTGGCTGCTCCCAGCATCTCATCATTACTGTGCTAAGTTGGGAAAATGAGAGACAGCTACAGAAAAGAGACGGCACTGAGATATGTGAGTGTGCGTGAGAGGTGTGCGTGTGCATGTGTGTTCATGTAGAAAATCTTGTGTATATATGTATATATATTTGTACAACTAAATGTATATATCTATATCTATACTTATGTATACATACATAAATGAATCTCATAGTTTGAAACTTGGGAATTTTGAGTTTGACAGATGATAATGATTTATATTTGGTTTTCTAGATAGTTTAATATAGTTATATTTTCCAAAATTCTCTTTACCTAGGAGTGTATGCATTTATTTATGGTACAGAAAATATGATTAAAATACTTTGGTTGAACATCTATTGATACAAAACCAAACAAAAGTGCATTTGAGGAAAAGCCAAGCTTGTCAAAACTGGCTTTCTTATTTGAATCATTTGCTGGAATTTCAAACTGTGTTTCCAAACATGTTCATTCAAAAGAAAAACCATCCTCACCGAATGAACGTGGTGATGTTTAGGGAGAAAATAAGAACAGGTAGGTCTGTGATGGCACACATCCAATGGCCATCGAGCCGATGGCACTTCACCAACACGTGGGTTCCTTCACTCTCTCTTCACAGGTTTTCACCTCATCATTCACGGGGGTCCCTGTGGCCCTACACACTTTGTAGTTGGAGCTAGTGGTCTGTTTAATTATTTTAAACCTATAGTAAATAATTTATAGTATGTATATTGTAAATATATAGGAAAGCTCAAGGGCACATTGTAATAATAACCAAACCCTTTCTAGACTCCTGCAGACAACCCTGTAAGCCTGTTTTATACCAGATACCATAACAGTTGTTCAAAGAAGGCACGAAATTGTGAAAGGAAAGGAAATACTCGTGATCTGTTTTGGCATCCTGTGGACATAATGACCAAAGGACTGAAATCTGGGTACTCTCAAGGAGACAGTAACTTGTGTTTTCATTCCTAGCGATGTGCTTTGCATATTTTGAAGAATGTGAAAAGGCTTTTTGGTCACCCTGTGCAAACCAGCATGTCGGCGCACAACCCCAGGCACTCAGCCTGGCTCCCCGCCCGGGGCTCAGCTGCGAGTCCGAGCCCAGAGTCCCCTCCTCATAGGGACCTGCCAGGTTGACTCGCACAATCAGAAGCCTTTTGCAATCTAATCCAGTACGGTCATTCATTTTTTCCCATAAGCTCCCTGTAGATGTGATCTGGAAAGCACACGAAAGAAAATTAATTTCTTAGCAATCAAATGTTCTAATTAGGTTTAAGAACACGTGAAGAAGGACTGGCTGTTTTTCCGGCAATTTTGGAGCAAGGAGGAAGGTTTTATATGATCTCTGGCTTTGGGTTCTCCTAACATTTTCTTTCCTTTATTTATTTTTAATTCCAAAGGAGAATGTTAAATCAGGAGAATTTTCCTTAAAATATTCTGCTTAGTTTAGAAACAGACAGATTCATGTATTTTTGTAACTCTTGGAGGGGGTGTTGAGAGGTAGCAGTGCCCACCCCTCATTACCCTGTTTTTGATCTAAGGAAATGGATCCGTGAGCGGCTGGCATGGTATTGTATGTAACAAACACAGCGCGGGGGAGCTGCGTCTCTGAGAGTCCCACTGGAGGCTGTTCATAGGATGAGCTATGAACGTGTCACCACTTAGATTAGCGATGGCACTCAGCTTGTTTCTCTTATGGGCACTTAGTCTGTGAAATCAAAACTCTTCATGTTGCCTGAAGGAATTGAACTAATAATCGTAGCTGAATTCTTGTTCCCCTCATCTTTCAGAACCAGCTGAGCACTGGGTCAAACCTAACAAACACAATAATTGGTCCAAATCAAATCGACATGTTTAAATATTGTCAGCACCATCCTGGACACTCGCAAAGACCTTGTTGCTTGGGTTACATAGAGATCTCCAGTACAATCTGCCAGGGAGTACCAGACTCCTCCTATGTCCATTCCTGACGCTGTGACTGTGACGTCACCACACAGAGAGGAGCGTGAGTCTTACTGAGGTCAGTACTGAGTGGTGACCTATTGGGGCTTTGCTCGTGTTCCTTTTCCCTGACCTCATTCAAGTGCTTGATGACTTGGGTCAGTTAGCTGCACATCGATGTATCCCAAGTGACACCCACTGAATTACCTCTTTTCCTTTACGATGCGGTTCGCTTGTACATAAGTGTGATGTCGACTGTTTACAGGTTCTCTGTGTGTATAATTGTGATAGCCGATTTAGCTCAAACTTTCGAGGAATCTGTTTACCGAATGGTGTTCAAATGAATGTGCTTATTGCAATATAAACATCGTTAATTCCGGACTCGCACAAATGCATGTGTACACGTCGTCAGCTCCCAGCAGCTCGGTCATTCAGCAGTCTGTGAATAGCAAACATACGTAAACTACTGTGACTCTGATGACTCAGTGACTGTCATTGCCTTGGTATGTGCCACTGTAGATTCTAGCCTGCTGTATTTCTTTCTTACCTATTTGTTTTTGCGAGAGAAACATGGTACAAGATAGTACTACTAATTGTCCCAATGGAATTGAATTGCACACCGTTTTGGAGATCATTGGTCCACCCAAAAGGCAGCTGCCTATTGCTGGGACAATGGCCCTGAGCAACAGATGAATACATACATACCTGTCTATGTTTGCGACATCTACAATGCTAATTACGACCGTCTATTCTCACTGCCAATGGAACAAATTACTATCTTCTCCGGAATCGCTGATGGATAGAAAAACCTTAATTTGCTATTAACTGCTCTCCTGTTCTGTTCAGTTGTTATAATATGGTCAATGATACAGGTGCAGTATCAGTATTGTAAAATTGTGTGGTGAAAACTACAAAAGTTATTCTGTGGATATATTTTAAGAGGCAGACAAGAAGATATATTTCAGATTTCTTGTGTGAATATAATTACAGACATAGGTAACTATTTTTATGTGTTTCCATAAATGACTCCATTTCATATACATTGTAATTTAGCACTGATCATAATAAATCGTTTGGTAACATTTAGTGGTTATATATCTAAATTTATTTTCAATATACACAAGAGACTGATGATTCGACGTTATTTCGTGCTAACTCAAGGATTTTCGATGTAAGGTACTGACCATGGCAATTAGTTTATTTCTGGTTTGTCGTAGCAGTTTGCTGGATGGGGGTATAAAGAAGGAGACTTAATCAGTCGGGTATTTAGAATTCAGGAATGAGACTGCACGGAGGCGAGGCTTTGCCTCTGTCTCTTGTCAATGTGGTGGCTTCACACTGTCAAGCCTCTTTAAACCTCAGTTTCCTCATCTGTAAATTGGAAATAAAAATAATAGATACCTCATAAGGTGCCTGTGAGAATTATAGTAGATAATCCAAGGAAAGCATTTAGTACAGCATCTGTTACAGTAAATGAATGGGCAATAATCCCTATCCATCCTTTTTACTATGATCCAAAAATGCACATTTACAAAAGGAGTTTGGCTTCAACACTCAGAACATCTATCTGTTGTCTATATTTATAATCTATATTTATATATCTATATGTCTATATCTCTCTACATAATTTTCATCTTTAGCCTTTTAGGGCATTGCCTACACAGCTAAGCATTTAGTGTATTTTCTAATCAAAAGGGAAAATTATACAGAGAAAAGAGAATTCTACAGCTTGGAGGAGCTTCAGAAGCAGTTTAGCCTTCCACTGCCGTGAGGTGTAATCAGCAGAAGCACTTGTTTAAAGTACGCGCTGAAAACAGGAAAGGAATCAGATGATGGACGATCTGGGACATACAACCTTTGGACCCTCCATTTTATAATTTTGAAATGTGCCTTTTATTTAAAGCCCTGGGAGTTAGGCAGTGAAGGTGATTTCAAAGTTTCTTTAACCCAGAATCTCCCAGACTTCCCTCACCGAGGATTCTTCCGGTTTTGAGGTAGACATGTTGGGAAACTTAGCGCAGTCTCCTCCCTGTACGAGCCGAGGCCCAGAGAGGGGAAGGGAGGTGCTGAAGGTGTGGTGGTCCTCGGTCCAGAAGCCCCTCTCTCCACTCAGGCTACAGCACTTCCTCCCAAACCTCTCTTGTGTCGATGACTGACAATGACAATGGCATTGTTCTGGAAAACCCTTCTAAATTCGCAACATCTGTCCTGCACAGACCCAAGGTGAGAGTCCCATGCGGCACTGACAGGCAGGAAGGCGCAAGGTGAGGACCCAGCGTAAGGAATCCTTCCATAGACTCAGTCACCCCTGAGATTGCTCAGGGTCAGGGCCTGCGTGGACCACCCTAAGTTATTGTTAGAGATGGTTGCCATGGTGACACAGGTGCTGTTTCTCAGCCACCAGGGAAATCTGAGCTTAGATAGCCCAAAGTGGGAGAGGGGTTTGGAGGAGAATTTTCTTATGAATTCTTCTGTGGGAGGCTGTGGGTTTTCCTCCCCAAAACTTCAAAAATCCACGTGCTGAGAAATTGCTCAAGTAGAGTCAAAGCATCATTAGATGCAGGTCACCAGGAAAGGCTCTGTCCCCATTGTCCCAGAAAAATTTAGACCATGAAGGGTCCACACCAAGGGGAAGGTTGGCTGCAGGCTTGCAGGCACAGCCTTGAAGGTTGAGCAACAGCGAGGAATTGATCTGCCCCCATTGTTCTGCAGCTATGTGCTCCACAAATCACAGGTCCCAAGAACACTCCTGGAACCTCTGCCATGTGGGTAGTGAGGACCCAAGGCTGCTCTCTCTACTGACCTGGGAGTCTGGACAGAAAGGGTGGTGTCTGGGGAGCCCACCCAGGAATATGCTGTTGGAGGACCAGGAGGAAGACTCGCCCTCAAGCTCTTTGGATAGACTTGGGTGGTATATGTCTTCATCCACCCCAGCCCTGTAGTTTGAAAGACCTGCACACAGCCATCATCCCAAAACTCACCTGTTGATGAAATGAGTTTGACAGCACTTGATGAGAAGGATCGTAGCATTTGGGAGGAGGGCAGTGAAATGGAAAAACACCACCTTCTCAGATAATACTTCCCACCTCTAATTTCTGCCCAAAGTCAGCCTTCCCTCCCATGCCTACAAAACACACAGAGCCCTGTCAGTGTTGGCCCCTGTGGCTGATGCCACTATAGGTGTTTACCCAACTGGGGCGGGTAACAACCCCTAGCCAGGCAGAACACCTGTGACTTCAAACAGACCAGACTCGCCTTGCAAAGCTTAAGAATCACAGTGGGTCCACAGCAAAGGCCCAGGTTTTCCAAATGTGCCAAATCCCTGAGAGCTTCAGGTACATCCAGGGAGCTGTAGCTTAGTCTCAATAACCTTGTTGTGGAAGCATTGGAAAGAAAGTCTTCGGCTTGTTTCCCCTTTTCTGCTGGCTCGTGATATGCCCCATCCTGGGAGTTAGAAGAAGGGAAACACTATGCAGCGTAAGGGTCGATGACGCATTGAGTGGGGACCGCTGCTCGTCTGGGAGCAGGCCTGGGCTCCGATGTGCTCTCTGACCCCACAGACTCCCTGGTGTTTGTGAAGCAGTTAAATCTGCTGCCTCCAAGATGTAGAATCACAACACCACGCAAGCCTCTGCCACAAACGAAGTGATTCTTCTCTCCGTCTCTCTTGGCCTCTCCAATTTTGCTGGCCTCTTTGCATTTCTGCTTCTCTCTTTTTGTCCTGTTTGCTCTTTGTATGTCTGATATACAAAGTCAGCATGTTCCACAAGCCACAGCACCCCTTCTCTGACACCCCACCCCATGTCACGCTTCTCTCTAGGCTTTGGTTTCCTCCCCTGATCTGTAAACAGGACTTGGGAGGCGATGCTTTTATGCATCATTTTGCCATCTTTATTCTTTGCTAATGTTTCCCTTGGCTCCCTGGTTTCCCACTTGGGGGTGTGGATGGGAGGGGCAGTGGAGGCTTTGGCGGCTCCCATAGGTTGACCATTTCAGATAGTCTTGGAGAAAGAACAGCTGGTCTACCTAAGAGAGAACGAAGGCCAAGCTGAAGGTAAGAGGGATGCTAGTGCGTCCTTTTGAATTGTGTTGTTCCAAAGTTACTGTGAATGGATCAGCTGTCCCCACTCTTCCCTCTGACAAAGGACCCCCAGGGGGTGGAGTAGATGCCCAAGCTCCTTCCCTGTGAATTTCTTGAGTACCCAGGTTAGGGACTCACCTCCTGCCTGACCAGAGGCACAGCTTGTGTTTCAGCAAGGCTGGTGGGACTCTCCACATTGTCTTCCACGTGGGTGATGGGAAGGGATTGGCAAGGGTGCACAAACAGTAGGAGCTGGAGACGTTCTCCCTCCCCCTGGCCCCTGGGACAGAGTGTCCCTCAGTCCCTGGAAAAAACGTACTGTTAGGTTTCTTTCACAAAGAGGTGGGTGCTCCACTCTCTGCCACGTGACATTAATACATGAGAGAGGGTATGTAATGTTAACAACACCGGGCCTGTGTGCCTGCAGTGTGAGAGAGCTGTGCTCCTGTTGGAGTAAATGAATCACATGGTAATTACCTTGATCTGCAGGTCCGTCTGCAGAGCCTGCTTCCCATGTTCTTGCTGGGACGGAGTCCACAGTGTCAGCCAGCACCTCGAGGTTCGCAGTGAGTCTGCTTGTTCACCTGAAGTTTCCAAAGGCAGGTCAGGATTTGGAAAGGATCACCTCATTTCCATCCTTGAACATAGCTTGGCATGGGTCTGTATGGTGGTCGCGTACCCAACATTGATATTGATGAGATTTCGAGGAAACACTGGAAATATAACAGCACAAAAGTTAACAAGACAGCATAGAAACAGGTTCAGTGCAGCTGTTTCCCATCATTTGTCATGTTCTCTTATCCTTAAATAATTGCCAACCCAAACAAAAACATCCTGCTCCCACTCTGTGTTCCTCTCTGCTCTGGGTTCTAGTGGTGGAGGAGGGGGGGGCAGACCCTCCTAGGAAAACTAGTGCTCCTAAGGCCCTTTGAAATCATGTAGGCCAGTGGTTCTCAACTGGGTCCAGTGCTGTCCCCAGGGCACATTCGGAATGTCGTTGTTGCCACAGGTCGGGTGGGAGAGGTCTTGCTGCCCGAATCTAGTGGGTAGAGGTCAGGGATGTTTTCTGACACCCTACAGTCCATGAAACACCCCTCAACGAAGAATTGCCCAGTCTGGAATGTCAAAAGTGCTGAGGCTGAGACGCTGATAGGAGTGGACAGGAGAGTGTGTGTGTGTGTGTGTGTGTGTGTGTGTGTGCGTGTTTTCGGCAGGAGTTAGTTTCAGCTCAGACCTCGAAGGGGGTATGTAGATAAACAGCCATTGACAAGTTTTCTTCACTCCTAGTGAAGTTTTCTTGTTGGAGGGCAGGTAACAGTTTGGTTCATTCTACAGTGATTTGGGGCAAAAAAACTCACATCATTCAAATCAATTGGCGCTGTGCTGTGGAATGGGAGCACGCACATGTATTTAGAGTTGGCCAAAATTAGTCAAAAAATGTCAACCCCAGCGGTCTTGTGGGAAACAAATAAATTGATCATACCAGAGAGGCAGGTCAGGTCGGCAGACACCCTCTAAGCTCCATGAGAGATCAGATGGTAGAACCTGGGAGAAAGAGCCACTCAGCTGAAATGTCACTGAAGAAGGAGCAGACAGTGGGAAGTGAGGGAAAGGGAGGGGTCAGGGAACCCCGATTCACTTAGCTACACACAGGACTCACTGGGGAACTCCAGGCATGCCAGTTAATATCTCTAGAACTTTCTCTCTTATTTGTAAAACTAACTTAATACTTCCGAGATACCTTTATACAACAATTTTCTTCCATTTAGTCCTCTAACGACTTTATGGCATAGTTACGGGCATCTCCACATTACCTGTGAGGCTCAGAGAGGTCAGTTCACCTGCCCGATGTCACTCAGTTAGAAAGCAGGGCCGGGGCTTCGACCGAAGTGTCCTGGTGGCTGTTGCTGTCCATCTTTCCGTAGGTCCTGTTTCCTCAGCCTGTGAAAGGGATGACATGTGAGTTTTTGTGTGAAGACGCCTTGATTTAATGTGCACAGCCTCCGAAGAACAGGAGACCTTTAATAAATGCTGAGCGTTTTCTATCATTATTATTATTTTGATGCTCCTGTTCAAAAAACATCTTTTCATTCATAAGAAACAGCTGCTTAGGAAAGAAATTCACTCATTAGATAGCAATTATGAAGTAAGTGTACAAGGTTCCTTTGGAATAAAAACTCCGCTGATTTCTCTTTTCTGGCTGAATCAAGAGAGTCTTGGGGCCCGCAACCCTGACCTGGAGACAGAAATCAGGCTTGCCGGGTTCTAGTGCCCCATTTCCCAAGCAGGGCGCTCTCCTGCCCTCTGACAAGCAGGTGGGGGTAAATGAAGCCACTAATAACTCCACTGGGCTAAGCACCTCCTCCAAAAACTCGGGAGTTGCCTCTCTCCTTGGGTATCAGGAGAGAGATTTTTACTCCCAAAAGACTCTCCAGAGATTCTCAACTATTAGAGTAAATGATCCCCATTGGGGAGAATGAATAATTCAGTGTTAGCGGTAAATCTGGGGGAAATGTAAGTGTGGGAGACACTCTGGGACACAAGGGGTACATAGAGGTAAGTCCCTTGTTTCAATGTGTCCTTCATCCCACCAGCACCCCCTCCCGTCAGCACCCACATCCACCAGCACCTGTCAGGCTGCCTGCAAGCCCTGTCCTTGGAATCACACCTGTCAAGGCCTCCAAGGCTCTTGTTAGAATGCAAATATGACTTGGGGAGCAATTAATGCATGCATATGTTAACACATATTAACGCTCTTAGTTTATCACATTAGCTGTCCCTCAGAGAGCAGATCTCTAGGGGATTGGGAGCTACTTTGCATTTACATTGGTGTAGAGAAGGACCACCCAGCAAGGTTGGGTTTCCAAGTGGAGCTTAAGAAAGATGTGTTAGGCCATGCTTTGATTTTTACAAACCTGCTCCTGGCTTGGCAAGAAGCCAGACCCAGGGAGGTTGGGACTGGCCCCAGGTCCCAGGACTGGAAAGGAACAGGGCCTCCACTGAAAGCTGGGAGTTCTGGATCTCAATTCCATGCCAGCTGCTCAGAGGCTAGTTAGGAGGAAGGCAGGGTGTGCACTAGCCGTGGTCAAGAAAAGCATGGCCTTGGGTGCTTGAGTGATTTGGGTTTGATAAGGTTTGGGTTTAAGAGGACAAGTTACTTACTTGGTCTTCGTTTAAAGCAGACAGGGATAAGGTGGAAATGCATACAGAGTTCGGAGGGTGAGGTGGGGAGGGGAGGGGACAATAGGAGGAGTGGTCCTTTATCCAGAACCTGCTGTGTCTTGACTGCCGCTTGAAAAGAAGCAATATACCTTGGGTGTGGGCTCTTGGTCCTTTACAAAGGGGGAACCCTTGCCCTTGGCCTCGTCCTCTCTCACACAGGCAAAGGGAGGGTGAGACCAGCCTTAGGGGAGATTTGCCACCCCCTTCGGCCTTTGCCTAGATTCTAAATGCCTATGACTTTCTTTGGTGTAACAATCTAGAAAGCACCTAACTAGCACCGTACCCTCTAGGTAGTATTCCATATGTGTATATGTATATATGTATATGTGTACATGTATAGCACGTTTTCAGTCCACTGATGGGCACCTAGGCTGCTTCCAGATCTTGGCTATTATAAATATCACTGCAATGGACACAGGGGTGCATATGTTCTTCAAATCTGTATTTTGGGTTTCTTCAGATATAGTCCCAGAAGCGGAATTGTTGGGTGAATTGAAGTAAGCCAGAGAAAGACAAATACCATATGATTTCACTTACATGTGGAATCTAAAGAAAACAAACAAACAAATGAAATTGAAACAGACTCAAAGCTTCAGAGAACTGACTGATGGTTGCCAGAGCAGGGGTGGGGGTGGGGGTGGGGGGCTGGGGCGCTGGGCGAAAAAGTGAGGGGATTAAGAATGACAAATTGGTAGTTACAAAATCATTACAGGGATACATAGTCAATAATATTGTAATCACCATATATATGGTACCAGGTTAGTACTGGAAATATTGGAAAGAACACTTCGTAAAGTAAATGTCCAACCACCCTGCTCTACACCTGAAACCAATACAAAGTAATATTGAGTATAAACTGTAATTGACAAATAAATAAATAACTCCTACCAGGAGGGCCCTGGCACATAGTAGGTATACATGGTTGGTGCTGCATGCCAGAGAAGTGACCCGGACTCAAATTCAAATGCAGTGGTGTTAAGACTTCACTGAGGCTGCCACTAAATGTGGGCCCAGGTGTTGCGGTCCCATCCGGCAGGACCACGTGTCGTTGTGGAATGCTTGTCCCATATCCCCAGACAAGTGACAAACAAATTCACGTGGACTAAAGAAATCCGGTGGAGAAAAGGGATGCGTGGCTGATCTCTAAATGATAAAGAGAGGGGCCGGACCCTTCGCCTGGACAGGCTTTTATTGACACTCTAGGTATATTACATCCAGGATGGTTCTCATTTACTATGCACAGGTTCACTTTGGGTGGATACTTTTTACAGAAAACAGAGGAAAGAATGTTGCCAATTACTTCAAAGAGAAAGGTCATTTACAAATGTATAGGAGAGAAGGCTGAGCTGTTTACATTCATGCTTGGGAAGTCTAGCACAAGTCACAGTAAAATTCTGCTGTCTCCATCCTAGGTGAGGGAGTTTTTGCAAGAGCAAGTTTAAAAGCAGCTTAGGGACAATGCATGCCTGATTCCCCAGGGGAAACCTATTCACGGATGTTCCCTGCATGCTAACACATCTGTTTGCTTTCAGAACCAGAGCTGAGTCACGAGTTCACATCGCACACGAATAGGTTCCCTATACTCAGGCCTGCCCCTAACAGCTGTGAGGCCCAGGGCAGGAGGGCACCTGGAGGTCAGCACACCACAGCTCAAAAAGTTGAAAGGTAATAAATCATGGTTAAAAACTACTGTGTACAATATACTCTATCACCCTGACTTCACCTGCATACTGACAAAATGAAACTGTGTACAGCTTTGGTTTTTATGTGACTGAAAGCCTGCAAAATAACGAAGATGACGGAATTTAATGTGTTATTGTGTATGTCAGAATGCTTCTTAATAGGCCAGTGATATTTGAGTGAGTCATAAGATAAAGACATGCATAACGAATAAATTAATAATACTCATGCCCTCGATCTTGTCCTTGATTTAGTTCAGTCTAAGCACTAACGAGGCGGCTGTGACAAGATCGTCCCATATATTCTGGTTTTGTAATAGTAACTCTTTCAAGATTAAAAGTAAAATGCATCCAAAATGTCCACAATTTGACTCCATTTTCCTCAAAAGAGTAAATTATCATAAACACTAAGTCATAAAATGCAAAAATACTTTGCATGTGTTTTCAAAGACCTTTTTTTCTACATTATGCAAAATTGTAAAAATGAAAAGGAAAATCTCAAATTATTAGGAATGAACACTAACACTTAAAATATAGTTATTTAAATTTAAGCACTTGTAATTTAATTTTGATTAGACATTTCATGACCTCTTATCAAACAGTTGTAGGTGTTAATTAAACTGTTTACAGTTCTAGCATTCAGTCAGCTGGTCGGCACAGGAAGAATCAGCAGCATGCAGTGGGAATTTAAGGGTGATGTGAGCTGTTTAATGCTGCAGAATGTTTCTCAGCCACCAAGGTGCACACACTGAACTATGAAATTCCTGAGGACCTCTGGAACTATGGATTGGAGAACAAACAGAAGTGAGAACATGGACGAACTCTGGGGCGAGAACACTTCATTGTGCGGGATCTATGGCTTTCATACTACCTGGGAGAAAGGATTTGGTAAGTCAATTAATTTGCTCTTCCTTTTCCCTCTGCTGCTCAAATCCGACACTCTCTCTGAGACAGCGTGTGTCTCCCACACCAGCAGCAGACGACCACAAATGTTCACAGCCAGCCTTTTTAGAACAAATAGGGCAAGAGAGGTAGAGAAATATATTTTTGGCTTGAACTGTAGTAATCAGGAGAATGGATGTTTAGGGTTTAGGGTCACGCTACCAGCTGGATTCTGAGTTCCAAAGTACCTATGCATTCTTTCATTTATTTTGTGTGTGTTATTATACACGAGATTTGGGGTAACTCATTTTCTGAGCATTGCTCCTCTCCCTTGAGAAATGGGCACACTGCCTTCCTGACCTACTCACCTCATAGCGTTCTTGAGAGGAGTAAGCCTGTGTGCGTGCTCTTTTTTAGGATATCTTTATAATTTGGGTAAAAGCATGGCATTGAAGGAGTATAAACCTTCACAAAAAAAAAAAGAGTTATCGTTTGCCTAGATTTATTTTTTGGTATATATGTATCAACAAAGGAATCAAAGTGAAATAAGTAGACATGTGACTCTCAGCCAGCAATTTCTGTTAAGCGGTTATTCAGAGGATTCTAGGAGGGCTTTATTCTTTGCCTTACTGATATGCTAAGCCCATTAAGAAGTCTAATATCTGTAACAAGTAAATGGGAGGTGGCCTTGATCCCGCACAGTCAAGTCAGGCACATGTCTGGCTGTTCCTCTGCACATGGTGGCGACACCGTCAGCTCCATCTTTCAGTGGGACCAGCCCTTCCCTGGAATCTTGTCATTTCTTTCTCTTGCTCATTTTTTTCTAATAATACTTTCTAGGTTTTGGGAACGTATTCAGTGCTAGGCCCTAGGCTAAACTTTTACATGTAGTATCTCATTAAGTCCTCATAATAACCAGGTTCTATTATTATGCTGCCTCGTCCTAAAATAAGAAAACAGACCAAAAGATTTGCTCAGGATTGGAGTGAAAGGACTGGAAACAAGGTTAGCTTAATTTCAAAGCTCAGGTTCTAAATCATCACAGGGGGTGTCTGCTCCAGAGATTGTTGAAGATGTCAATCACTCAGCTCCCAGGTTGGATTCTCCTGCTGCTGACTTCTCTGTTGGGATTAATGATATCGTCTCAGTAGCTCCAGGGTCCGGAGTGCTTTGGAGACCCTGTCTGACCCAGATGTCTGTGTGGGGAACGTCCTGGCCTGACTTGCATGTTGCCAGTTGGATTCGGATATGCAGAATGAGTGCTGATTCCGAGGGCTGTGGTTCAGGACACTGTGGAACTCTGATGTGAATGGACACATCAGCATGTTGTCTTGGGCACAGCTGTGTAATCAAAGCCACACAGCCTAGATGGATTTCAGCTAATTTGTTCAGCCGAAACTTGCAGCTGGAGCAGGATGGAATGGAGCCGTCTGCCGTGGTGCGTGCAGACCAGCCTCAGTCACATTCCCTGGCCACCACTCAAACAAAAGCCCTACTTTTCAGAGGCACAGATTGGTGGCACACAAACAGCTCAGCTGTTTAACATTTGCAGACATTCACGGTAATATATCTGCTGTCAGGACGCCGCACACACGTTAGGGGGGATCGTGACAGCATTGCTGACACACTATTGATTCATGGCCCGGGCTGCTTATCTGTGACAAGAAAACATCAGTTGATATTGACAAATCATCTGAAAATACTCACCTACTTGCACTCTATCAAGCTGAGTGAAGTATATAGTCAACTGACTGCTGGGAGTCAGGATGGATCCACAGGAAGGTGGTATCCACAAGACATTAGACACTCTCTATTAAATACACAGCCCGGGCTTATTGAAGATAAAAGAATAGTTTTCTGTATGTAAAGCCGAAGACTGAAAATCAGTTATGTTAATAATAGGAAAGAGCAATGAGTGAATTGGGAGTGAGGTTTGTTTCGTTAAATCTCTGCTGCTTATTGACCTTAAAAAAATGAGTGTGGAAAGCTGCCCGGTGTACGACGCTAGATGGGTGAAATATTCTAACGCGTCAGGGAGGTGAGAGTGAGCCCTTATTTTTTAAAGAGCCGTGCTCAAGCTGGGGGGATTTTACTGAAGCCAGTATTTTGCAAGTACATCACAGGCTTTCCTCACCATTTCTTATCGGGGGTGGAAACCTGCGAAGATGTTTACATTGCAGTGCACCGACTACTGTCAGGCTAGAGTGTCCCATAGAGTTACCTGGAAAAAAAGATTCCCATTGGTCCATAAATGCTGTTTCAAAATATGTACTCCCTCAGGAGTTACTGAGCGCCTACTGTGTGCCACGCATCATGGTAGGGGTAGAGATGAGAGCAAGAGACAAGTTCTTGCCCTCATAAAGCTTAAATTTTACTTGGGGGGAAAGACAAAAAGTGTAAATGTGAGATAAAATAAGTAAATAGAAAAATAACATCAAGTTGTAAGAAGTAACAAGCCAGAGACAAAGGTAATTCGAAATAGATTCTGCTACCGGCATCAAGGAAGTCCTGACTGGTAACAGTGAGCTGTGTTGGGCATATCTGGGTGTTTCTCCAAGTTCTTCACTGGCCCATACACCCGAGGAAAGGTAGGGTTAGGGAAGAGAGCTTATGCGTATTTATTTGGTGACTCCTGGAGCGAGCACTGTACTGGGCACACTTAGGTGCATTAAACCTTTGAGTAGCAGCTTCATGGGAAGAACTCAGGATTTGAAGTTGGATTATGTCGAGTTTAAAACCTGCCATATCCTCCTAATGTGGCTCTGGAAAAATCACTTTAACTCTCTCAGCCTCAGTTTTCTTACCCATCAAATGGAGACAACAGCTTGCTGGTTCAAAGTAAGGATTAAATGGGATAATATACTTAAAATTGGGGGCATAAGTAATCTTCATAATCGCCTGAGATGGCCACCCAGTACCAGGACGCTAAGTCTGAGGCTATCGAGGGTGGTGTAACTTACTTAAAATGCTGAGTGTTTTCAAAAGGTTGAATGAATGGGGCTTTGAATTCTCATCTCACTGATTAGACCTTTACTCTTTTCGTTTTATTTAGTGCTATGCCATACATTTCAGGAACGGATCCTACCCCCTCCCCATCCCCACCTCCTCCGCCTGGCGTCCACCGTGATTACCTCCACCACCACCTCCCTCGACCACTTCTATAAGCATCTTACCTTTGTTGAGCCCTCACAATGTGCCAGGTACTGTGCAAATCCACAGAGTATATCATCTCATTTAATTCTCACACCCAGCCCGGGTGACAATATGCTAACCTCCCATTTTATAGATGATGAGATGGAGGAGGCATGTTCTAAATGAAGACATTAATTCAGCCTCGAGCAGGTACTAAGGCGTAGAATTGGGTCCAAACCCAGACAGCTAACTCTAGGGATTGCCCCCATAAGCTGTGTGCATGGTACGTAACCCAGCTGAGCTTTTTTAAGACATTCTGTAGTTCTCACTGTGTTCTTAAAGAAGCCACAGGAACCGCAGGCAGGCTGCTTACTGTGGTCATCACTAGCCTAGAATCAGCTGGACCCCGGCTGCCTCCTTGGCAGCATTCTGGGCTGCCCTCTCTCCTTCTGGGAGTAGCTCAGGTCCAGGGAGAATCTCTAGCTCAACAAGGGCTCGTTGTTAGTGTTGCGATAAGGAAACGGCAGAATGAAGATCTGCCAGTCAGGCAAAGACTCGGAAGTAATATGCTCTGTTAAAGCGCATCTCATGAATTACTAATAAAAGTCAAGAAACTGGTATTTCCTTATTTGATTGGGTCCCCTGTTCAGGACTGATTGAACTCGCACATCTGACAATTTACTGAAAATAACTTGAAGTGTCATTAAATGAATTTCCACCGAGTTCAATTTCAATCCGCTCTGTCTCTTTGTTTATAGCCACTATTTTCTGGGATACTGTGGGGAACACTCTTTCTCTCCAACAGATCTAATAGAAGCAGGGAGATATTTTTCTGAATTTATAAGAATCCTTTTTTCCCTGAGCTTGTCTAAAAGTGTGCAGTTCAGTTGCCCATTGTTTTTATGCTTATTTTGTGTACGATGCTAGTGTGGTGGCTGTATGTCTTGTGAATCAATTGTTTTTTTCAGATGAAGTAAAGACAGAGTAACTTATCTAAACTCTTACATGCAGTAAGTAGTGGTACTCGGATTTGAATCCAGGTCTTTCAGACTCCAAAGTTGAAATCTTTTTCTCCCCCATTATGGTTTTCTGAATTCCTATGACCCAAATAGATATTTCTAATGTTGTGTTTAATTTATATGATGTAATGTAGTTTTGTTTTGTTTTGTTTTTTAAGAGAGAGGGTTAGTAAGGGAGAAAGAGAGGGAGAGAAGCATCAATGTGTGGTTGCTTCTCTCACACCCCCACTTGGGGACCTGGCCCACAACCCAAGCACGTGCTGTGACTAGGAACTGAACTGGCGACCCTTTCCTTCACAGTCCGGTGCTCAATCCACTGAGCCACACCAGCCAGGGTGAAATGTAGTTTTTGAACCTTAACTGTCTCCCAGATGTTAGGAACTTTTTATTTAAAATCCTATTTGTTTTATTCATCACATATTTATAAAATATTTATCATATGTCTGAAGATATGGTAATAAGACAGGGCATGTGCAGTCAAGAATCCCATAGTTCACTGATGTGTCTTGTTACAAATTCCATACGTCAAAGCTTTTCACCATCATATTTTTAAAGAATGCCGCAATGTTTATTCTGTGCTTTTATGTCATTGTTGACATGTGACTAATAACCCCTTCTATGTTACACCTTTACTAGCCCCAGGATTGGATATTTAAATAATAGAATATATTGCTTTACCACATGGAAGTTATTCTCTCCACATTTCATTTTATGAAAATTTTATCCTGAATCTTCATGAGAATTTTATTATCTGTCTGAGGAATTATTCACACAGTTATTAACCTAATATCTAGTGTAACAGTTGTCATGGTTTACCCCGGAGCAGCTCACCGAAACGGAACGGTCAGCGAAAGCGAACTGTGCCAGACAAGTAAGGGTGGGAAGCACCGAAAGGCAGAGAAAACAGGACACTGTTTGCAGTGATAATTCGTTACTATGCTCGTTATTATAGCGACCATGTGTTCAAACTTGTGTGTAAATATGCTCTTGTAGGGGCTTCTTAAGCGGAAGAGCTCTCTTTTCCTCTCTAAGCTTTGAATGTGAGAATCGCCAACAAGGCAGAGCATTAACTAAAGCTGACAACAGCTTACAAATTTTAGCTTTCAGACACTGCGTTTTATCTGATGCTCTAGTCTTTGAGAACCCCAACTAATAGAAGTATTTCTAGATACACAGGGGAGAAGAATGGAAAGAGCGTGGAATCTGTAGTCTAAGAAACTGGACCTAAGGCAAATGTCTGTTGCCGAGCGGTGATCCTGCTGCAGACACTACTGGGGAATATGTCTCTGAGCTTCGTTCAGCTAAGTTTCCTCACCTATAAAGTAAAAAGAATAACAATAGCAAAGTCTGACTTCTTAGATGGTTGTATCCTTGTTGAAAGGATGCTGTGGAAACATATTCTTACAACTATCTTGTTAAGTTGAACACATCTCCAGTTTTCAAACTTACCAGCCACTCAAACTATATACAACTCCAGTTTCTAGTGCCCAGCGTAGCGCGTAGCAAATGGCTGGAAACTCGTAAATGATAGCTGGTGTTATGATTCAAAACATAAAAGTTTCACTGATGGACCTTAAAAGTCTCTCTTAAAGCCTATAACACCAAGCTTCACATTAAGTCTTCTTGTCCAGGTCCCCCAGAGAGGCTTCATGTTCTGGATGTAAGAACTCTATCTCCACCAGTTGTCTTTTGGGATAGTTCTGACTATATACGCGTATACCTGGCCAGACATACTCAACAAAGAAGTCTGCCCCTAGGAAGATGAATGAGTTCCAACCACTTCTCAAAACAAAATATTTCTAGGTATATTTGTATATGGTGTAAGTTGGTGGTCGAGTTTCATTTTTTTGCAAATAGCTGTCCAAACCTCCCAACACCATTTGTTGAAGAGGCTATTTTTGGTACATTTACACAATGGAATTCTACGCAGCAGAGAGGAAGAAGGAGATCCTACCCTTTGCAACAGCATGGATGGAACTAGAGAGCATTATGCTACGTTAAATAAGCCAGGCGGTGAG